>JBBPLR010000108.1:0-49548 GCA_038089915.1 Sutorius australiensis | reverse complement strand
TACTGGCACCAAAGATGCATTTTCACATTTCAACACTTCAAAAGAGGAATTGGCTAGGCACATTGAGTCCACAGGTTCTATGGCACTGGGAATACATGATCTACTATTTAGAATGGTGCTTGAAGTGTTGTGGAAGCCACAGTGGCATGTTTTTGTTTTGTTTTGAAAGTCTCCTAAGTCTCCAGAGTTTTTCCCACGCTTTCATATGTTTAGATCGCTCCTCACACCTTCAATCGACATCGGAAAAATCAGATTAAATAGGGAGGGTTAGACACCAATAGGAACAAGGACATGTCATGATTGCCCTGATGATATGCCCACCTGATAACCCATAATATATTTATCTCATAAAACAGAGAAACATGTTCTAGATAATGCCCATGACATTTTGACAAGTCATGTGTATGGTAGAATATGTAGCTATATATCATTCCATGATGCCTACTTCATTTCAGGTCTGATAGGGCCTTGGAACAGCCTAGGAGAGTGACAAAAGGGATCAGGAGGAAGGTATGTCACAACATCACCAGCCTTGATCCTGGTGATCTGTAATGTTGATATGTTTTTAATGTATATGAGAACTCTCTGGGGATATATTATTCATGGGTATAATTCCAGTATGTCAAAAATACGGATATGTTTTTCATTTTTTATCAAATCTCCATTATCTCCTTGTAGAGGGTTTTTGGGGCACAAATAAGGTGGTTAGATAATGCATTACACATATTAATTCATGTATCTACATACAAATGATGTAGTATCTGGGTAGGAAATGGAGGGAAAGCAGAAAGGATGGTATTGGAGGGGCTTCCAATTCCGGAACAAAACATACCGAGGCGCGATAATTTCCTAATATGGAATGAGGGCAGGTGTGGGCGGGCGCGCCGAATCACGTGCAGTAGGCAGGCGGGTGTGCGGACCGGCACGCGCACCGGACGGGTGTGCAGGTCGGGCGGGCACACTGGAAAGTGGGTGCACGGGCAGGCTAGCATGCCAGATGATGGGCGCGCGGTGAGCCGGATGGTGGGTGCATGGGATGGAGAGCATACGGGGTGTACACGCGAGGGCACAGGGCGGGAGTGAATGCAAGGGTGGATGCGCACACAAACGATGTATGGCGACTGTCATGCGCTCTCGATATAACGAGAGCATGTGGCAGTCACCACACGCCGTTTTGGCGTCCCGACTCGCCTCCAAGCAGTGGTGAGGACGGGGATGGCAGCGGGCAAGGGCGGGAGGCGGACGATGCACGGCAACCGCGGGCCGGGAAGTGCGCAGAGGGATCCGTGACGCTCCCAAGACCATCCGTTGATGGTTTCTAGACACGCAGCGGCGGGGATGTAATATTTCGGGTATTGCCGGGGCAGTTCGAAGCCCTGTTAGGTCACTTCCGTCTCGACAAGGAACCCACCCTAATGGCCGTGGGAACCTCTCAGAAGTGATGCCAAGGGTGCCTGTGTGTACAGAAGCGGCGCACTCGAAAATCTCAAGTTCTGTCTCTCGTGGTTTGAAAATGTCAACCTGATTCACCGGCGTGTCGGAATAGGTTATATGCGCACGAAGAGCAACAGTGCTTAAGAGCAAGGTGGTAATTTGCCGGCCTGTAAAGTTATGACTCATAACAGGGATGCACCACAGATACCAACGTTGCGACGGGTAGAGGAGGCCAAGGCTGTTACGACCACTTGTCTGCAAGATGAGTTGGTGTGAATGTTCTACCGGTGGGCAGACATGTATGATCCTCCGCATTTCGTTCACGGATTTGGTCTATATCCGGTGCCAGGGTCTGTATCATTGGATTCTCGCCATGCGACCCCTTCCAATACGCCCTTGAGCTTCTCTGCAAGACCCTCTGTCAGCTGAGTCGGTCCGTCGGCGGTGCAGAATCGATAAGAGGGCATGGCCTGATACGTATCCGGTAAGATCTTATCGAGGACATAGAGTACGTTCGGTGTGAATTGAATGCCATAGCACGACGTAACGACACACCTTGCTGTCCTCGACGAGCACAGAGGCAATGATGTCATCAGGATCACCAATTCTGCCCAAGGCAGGGATGTTGCGGTAATCTACATGGGTGTCGAGTTCAATACGGCTAACCACGTGATTTTGAAACGCACCATGAATGTGCATCCATCCCTGCTGAATTTGGATAGCGCCGTTGGTCCATACATCGTCCGCACCCTCGCGTAATGTCTGCTGGACTGCTTTGTGCAGGAGGGGTCGGAAGCGTGCTGAAGGGCATTGGCAGGTGCCGGCATGAGACGTTGGGAGCATGGATATAAAGGGTGAACGCACGGTTTTCGACAAAGTCGTTCAATCCAGCGTCGACGTCTTCGGAACCCGAGTCTGTAACGGCGGGGAGCCAACCGAGGATGGTTGCTGAACGAGGCGACGGGGGCGGGGAGGAGAGGAAAGAGAGAGCATATATTGGAATCGACTGAGAAGGGTCTGGCTCAGTTGGCAACGGAAGGAGATGGTAAAATAGGTCCGGGCGAGAGGGGTCGACTAACGGAGGCTGCGAGAACCAACGGCGGAGTTGGGTTCGGAAGGGGGTTATCCGGAGCTGTGACCGTGCTGGTGGTAGGAGCGGAAACCGGGAAGTGGAGAGGAGACGTGCTGAGGGTCGAGCCAATATTCGGATCATTCGTGGTCGCATTACAGCAGCGTCAAAAACCTGCAGCGCGGAACGTATCCGACATATCCCGATTAGGATTGGCGATGAAGTCATAGGAAGCGTGAGAAATATTACATAATTTACTATACAGTACCAGCAATCACATTACCCACGAACAAGTCCCCCTTCCTTCTCCTTAGCCACTTCAATCGAACAACAGGTGCGTGCGTATACCGATAAACTAACCTGCATATTCACCCCATTTCACTAGAATGAGAGAGAAGTGGAAGAAAAAGCGTTCTCGCAGACTCAGACGTAAGCGCAGAAAGATGAGAGCTCGTTCCAGTAGGTGTCTGATAAGAAGTTGTATTGACGTGCTCCTCACCTTCAAACAGAGTAAATGATACGCTGTGGTCGAGCTCGTGCAGTTAGGACGCCTGTTCGAATAGCAACACAATTATGTGCAGGCGGCCATGGTCACATCACATTGCACGCACGCTCTCCTACCTCTTGGGAATTCTAGAGGGATAGTGCCCTTCCCCTCTTCTGTTGGGACCCGCAGGAAGGGGAAGTGGGGACTATAGGGTCGTTTATTTGAATCTTGTATCCTCGATTCGCGAATGATCACAATTTCTGTCATCCGATCTACTCATATGATTTACCTCGGCTGCTACACCACATCAATTTGGCGGACGCCCATGCTTATCATTGTCATTGTAGAACACACGTTTTTAATAGCCTCGTCACGGTTCAGAGAACGTAAATGTGCTAGAGTATCTGATTCTGTCACGTTGCTGGCAAGGAGTGTTGTGCATCCCGATCATACAACAGTGGCACATCTTGGCCCCATGCAAATGGTTCGTGTGGGTCCATTGAGATTACTGCATTCCATTCGCGTATGTACAGGGGACCGGCCAAAAGCGAAGTAAAAAAAAAAGGCGACCAGAAGACATCACTTTTTTTTCGACGTGGTTGGTTGGGCAGGCTGCCACTTGACAGGGTATTTGTTATACATCGGCCAGGGTGGGATAACGACCTACAAGCACAACGTACGTCAGTATTCGACAAGCCTGGGCTGAAACATGCAGTGCAGCGCGTACCAACGCAAGGACGACGGTAGAGAGGGCAAACGTCCCTATCGATGCACGCAACGATTGCAATGCAAAGCCAAGGGCGAAGGAAAGGATCTACGGCCAAGTGAACACGCAGTACCTCGAGCGGACCGAGCAACTTACCGTGCTTAATATGAGCGCTATGCGAACAATGGCGTCCGTCTTCTTTTGCCCGTGAAAGTCCTGCAGTGCGTCAGAAGCAGATACACTAAACCCGAATAGACTGACGATTCTGCCCTCGAGGAGGTCCCGGAAAGACGACATGGTATGGTGAGACGATGAGCGTTCTTGTCTGGGTTGAATGAGTTGTCCCTTATTACGTAAGGATTCGTGGCTTGTTTCCGCGGCGATCACCAAGGTCAGTGTTACAACACACTGGCATAACGACTTTCTCGGCAAGACCTCATTGCCAGAACGGAATACGACAAAAATCACAGAAAGCGCTATTAGTATCTACGAGAAATATCCTATCCACCGATGAAGCGCACGTCCACCGTGAGCCACAAAATCATTCTCAAACCCGGTGTCGGTCGCGGGGGTGCCACGATCATCACACGACGATCTATCACGCCCGCAGTCCAGACGCCCACTTCCTACCCAGAGGAAGCCGATGTCGATGAGGATGACGTCCACACGAAGCGAGAGGAATCTGAGGGCGTGTTGGATGAGGAAGAACCCGCTGCAGAAGGCGCCGACGCGGACATGGAGGGCGAGGGGGAGGGCGATATGGAGGGGAGTGGGGCGGATGAGGGGCACGATGAAGAAGGCGGCGACCACGACGTGCGCGGGTCTGCTCGGCCTCGTGGAAGACCAAAAGGACGCGCACGTGGAGTGGCACCCAGTACGCCTGCCGCGCGTGTGAGGGGAAAGGCCCGTGGACGCGGTAGAGGACGGGGTCGTGGGAAAGGTTTGACAGCACGCTTCTCGGGGGAAGGTGGTGAGGGAGAAATCGAGGGGGAGGAAGGCGAAGAGGGCGGCCGCGCTTGGCGCAGAGTTGGAGACAAGGTATATTATATCGAAGGCGACGAATTCGTCACGGAACCCGATGAAAAAGGCGACCAGAAAATTGATATAGATGGAAATCTGCTTGGAGGTGAGTGAGCACCCTGCGTCGTGCCGAACCTGTCCCCTCAGTGGCAATCGTCTCACGACTCTCTAGGTCGACGGTTGAAATGTAGCACATTCATCCTTCCAGATCGACATCCAACACGACAATATATGCTTGCTATTGATGCCGCGCGTTCCTCGGGCTTCCGAGACTCATTATACTACTTTCGCCGTAATGCGCTCGCACTCAAGCTTAGTGCATCGCAACAGGAAAAAGAGGCACTCATCCAAGCTGGAAAGCTCGGTGCTCATCTCAAGACACGCAGCGTTACGCTCGTCACCGCTCGCAGCGCATATAAATTACACGGTGCCAAAATGATCATTGGTGAGACGGAGCGATCTCATATTTGGTCAGCATTCAAGGCTGAAATGTCGGATCTCTTCAGAAGGACGTTGGGTCACGGATGATTACTACGAAGATCGGGTACTCGCCGAAATCACTGCCAAAGGTCTTTCGCCAGGCGACTTTGTGGGCGAGCTTCCAGATCCAACCGCTGCTTCCTCGAGCAACGCTCCTGCCATCTCCACCCCGAGCCAGACATTTTCGGGCACAAATCAAGGCGTATATCGTGCCGGAGGGCCAACTACGCTTTTCGGTGGCTCTGGGTGGGGTCCGTTCAGTGACGGGCCGCATAGCGCAGTCCGGAAGAGCATGTTGTCTCGTGAGGGCCTAACGGAGGAGAACTGGATGTGGGAAGCAGCGAGGAGAATCTACGAAATGAATTCAGAGTGGGGCCAAATGAGGCAAGATGCAAGGATCGCATGCGGAGGCATCTTAGAAGGCGGTTTCAGTTCCGGAAAAGGGAAGGAGAAAGAGGAGTCGAGCGGTACGATGGACGCGGGCGGCGAAGCAGACCCAGGACAAAAGAAAAAGTCGGATGGCTCCGAGTTTCCGTTGGGGGTGTACGAACCACACACGGGCCTCGTGCACTGTGCGTTTTCGTATCTCCTGGACTCACCAATCGCTGACATCGTCCCTCGCGAGCAGACCGTGCGGACACACAGCCGACGAGGGCCCGTTGGGAACTGGCCGCTCCACGTCGCGTTCTCGGTGGTACGAAGGTAGGAAATGGCGCATGGGCGTTGGCTTGGGTGGACACGTGTCTCCAGCTCCAAGGTCCGAATGATCTGGACCCGTACGCGGCGGAGAGAGATGGCTTGATGGCACCTTGAGATAATGCGTCGGCAATAGCCTGCTACGGTGTTGTGTGGCAATGAGATGATCAGAGAAACTTCGATCAGCGTGTATGATTTAGAACCAGAACCGGACAGACGACGCGGCAAATTCAGGGATGGTTGGCAAACATTGCAAAAAGTTTCGACATAACATCGCCATCATACACGCTGGTCGGATCACCGCAATTTTCACCGTGTCCGCCACCACAGGCTTCCATAGGTTCGTTCTCATTAATTTTTAGTGCAGCGCGTTTCTGCGGTGCGTGGTCCGCGGTAAACTGACCTATCCATGCTTGCCATGTATGGGCCTAGTATTCTCACTTCGATCATCACACTCAGAACCCCTGGCGTCAGGCGCCCGCTCATAAGCCGGACAGACTTGGTCCTCTCTGGCTTGCGAATGGTAACGGATGGAGGAACCATAATTAAGTGTTGTTTCGATCTCCTTCGAGGGTATCACGGCAGCGTCCGCGCAATGTGTAGTTGGCACAATCGTCCCTAAACAGGCCCGTAGTTGTCAGGACATCGTCGTTTGTATGAGGTTCGTGCCACCTCATTCGTCCACGAGGCTATGCGGATTTACCCGGTTCACCCTGGGTCTTTCCGACGCGCTCTTTCGCCGCGGAAGGTTGATTCTGCTTTCAACCATGAAACTTGAACCTTGAGTCAAAGAAGAATCCTAGCAGTCGTTATCGCGGAAGACGCGACTGAGCAACTCGATCAAAGGCTGGTCCCTGGATGATAAGGCTAATAGCGTTGCCATACCCAGGATGGACCTAGAGATGACAGTGATAATTTCGGCGTACGAATAATCGTGTATGTAACAAATCTAGCCAGTCTTCCAGGGCGGCGACAGGTAAAACGTGACGGATATTGCCGAACAAGCCGTTTGTTGGGCGAGTCGGCGAGTCGAACGAGGGGTCCTCATTTCACTTGGTGGCCCACAGGAGCGGGGAAATCCGTGGGTGATCCTGTACTGGTCCCCCTGGTACAAGGTCGTTCAATTGCCATTAGACATTCTGTACAGCGTAGTGTGTGTTACGGTAAGTACCGACTATGGTGACGTAGTGGAGATGATGTGGGCCGACTCGGGGGGGATGATGAGATACAATAAGGGATAAGAATAAGTATTAAATGGGGACTGCCGGGTTGGAAACACAGCGTCAGGTACTTTTGATGTTGACTGGTCAAGTGGGAACTGTTCCACAATCCCACCGATGGCATTAGTGATCGAGACGGGTTGCCCTTTTGATAACCATACTTGGCAGCTTGCTGTATTTCGGTATGGCATGTATGGCCATATTATACTTTTTGTCGGAACATGTGTCTCGAACTTTGACAGAAAACATGGATGCAGCACGCATGGTGATCTGAGTAAGTACGCAACGCCGAGGGAAGTGTCCGTCAGATCTTTGACACCATCAAGTTCGCTTCCTGGACAATCTATACGGTGGGTCTGCTACCGTATGGAAACGCCGCGTATGGGTCTAACGCCTGGCAGACTGATGTCCCGGAAATACTTTAGCTTTGATTGTCGGGGAGTTCCGAGGTCATCCAAAAGGCAGAACGGTGCCGAGACGATGGTTGGTCACATACGTGGATGTGGGTTATCAACGTCGCCTTTGGAGGATTAATTCGTTAATTGATACCGAGGGAAATGACCGGACCGTTCCTGTTCATTGCTGTGGCAGAAACCTCCGTGGGTCATTCAGGCGCTCGAAAACCTGGCTTCGTGGCTACTGCAGATAAAAGCAATATAAGAATGCTTGGTGTTTGGAGGCCCTCGACGTAGTAGCCTGACATGTTTGGCCTCAGTACGCTCTCAGACGAAAATCCCTCGCTTACGGCGAGTATCCTCTCCCCCTCCCCCCTCTTCGTCGCTGGGGAGCAGACGAATCCCATGTTCCCCTCTCTCTCAGAAATTATGACCCAGGGGCACGTTTTTCCGCGATTCGAAGGCATGCTTGCAACCAGTAAGCATAACAGCACTGATGATTACCCCATTGACCCTCCCGTCAGGCCCACGCGGCAGCCCTAATGCGAACAGGACCCCACAGGATGCGGCTACATCTGATAGGGCGATGGGGCGCCTTTGTGTCCCCAATTTTACTTCGCCGACGCCTGCCTGCGGACTCGGCGGCGGCTTGCCTTGCACATTGCAACTTGATGGTTCAGCCAAATCCATCAAATCACACCTTCGTCTACACGGCCATAGGCACCCGCAGCGGCGAACTGTTCAGTGCCCGTGGGTGGGGTGCTCCGATAACTTGCAGTGGATTAATATTCCGAGGCACATCCGGTCTATTCATCTGGGCATTAGATTCCAATGTTCCAGCTGCGACAAGATATACACACGGCCTGAAGGTTTATCAAGGCATACCAAATCACTGAAGTGCAATGGTGAGTGATTGTTCTGCCATCGGAGAGTACGTGCTCACACCAAATATTCTTCAAGGGCTACGTGCGGAGGAGTAAAGGGCAGAGGTCGGCCAATTTGAGAGACAAGGACTAGACGGCGCCTGCTTTAAGTGTGTGAGACAAGCAGAATGATACACTTGTATGCGCGCAAAATTAAGGCCTCATCCTCACTCCCCCCGGGTCCACAATGTACACGTGCAACCTAACCTGAATGAGATCACCGATGTTGTTGATAAGAGTAAGGTCCATGAGAGGGATGCGAACATACCGTAGATTTAGAATCGCATGGCGTGGGTCGGGGTGCGATGACGAGAGTGAAAATCATAAAGCAAGAAATCCCATTCGAGCTTGTGAGTCGTGGGGCGAAGAAATCGAGAGCGATGACGGACGTTCACTGCAACGCAGAGTGGTCCATCTCATTCCAAAAGACACGCAATATCAGATTGGTTAGTAGAACAGCATACTGTTCTACATGGCCAATCCATGTTCTGTACATATGGCAGACGTTGCATTACGGTGCTCAAGGAGGTCGACGTCTGGTGCGCCAAGACGGAAGGCACCCGGCGGTACCTAGAAGAGGGGAACGGCCGAACGATGGTAATAGATTGTAGATACGTGCGCACATATTTCTGCGTCAAGCTCCAGGAGGGAACGGCGTACGTCGACCAGCTGATTTTCGGTTTGTCCTACACGTGTCAATTGTCCACCCCTTTGGCTGGATGGGTAGGACATGTGGACGAGGTAGAATATAACCTAGATGAAAATATACTAAGTAGGACAGCACTGTACTTACGACGGATGTTGACATTTCACTGGTGCTTGGCAAGCGGAGCGTAAATTTCTCAGAGCGAGAAGCGAGGGTGGTAGGTTTCCGAGGAATGGTTACATGTTACAGGATACTTGGCATGGGGACTCTTTATCCGATCCGTTTCCTTCGCCTTTAAGTCACCAGAGGCCTTCAGGCCTTCAGGCAGGGCTTCGGGGTTTACGGCCTCACCGAGCATGTTCCACGGTACAGGCTGCAAGACTGTATCCAGAAGAGGCTCCTCGTTTTCCTAAACCATCCTCGCACCCGACTCATTTTCCTCGCACGTTTAGGCAGGGTTTTCCCCTCCTTACCTCACACGATGCGTTTTGCAGAATTCAAGTCGAGCGAGAATGTCGTCCAAGATGTGAATATTAAAGTTTAAATAAAAATCAACATTTGGGGAGGAGGAAGATTTGAAGTTCTCGCAATCGAAAATACGTGAGCGAGGACTTGATGTACAAGCAAGCGTGTTTGCTCATACTGGAATATGAAATATTGCATGAGTAAAAACTCAAAAATAATTGTTAAAATATTGACAAGCGATGAACTTGAAGTTTAATCCCTTAGCAGTACTTAATTCGACGTTTAGTCAGCCCAGGCAGGCTAAATATGAAGTCTTGCTAAGTACATTACTACGAATCCGCACATCAAGTCCTCGCTCACGTATTTTCGATTGCGAGAACTTCAAATCTTCCTCCTCCCTAAATGTTGATTTTTATTTAAACTTTAATATTCACATCTTGGACGACATTCTCGCTCGACTTGAATTCTGCAAAACGCGTCGTGTCATACAGCAATTCGCAGACTTTCTGGGTGAGGCCCGTGGACTCAAATCAGCATACGCTTCCCAAGTCACCCTGCATTGAATACATCGTTGGCTCAATTCATCACGTCAACACCATTCCCATCGACTTTGATCAAGCCTCATTCGAGAGGGTGCTGCATAGCTTCACCATCACAGATGTGGTGGCCGACATGAACGCCGCGTGAAATAATCGCATGGTCAATCTCCTTTCGACATACTTTGATACGCATCACCGATTGTTTGAACGTTTTCATCCGGAAATTATCGGTCACCTAGATTTATACCGACTCTACAATTCAGAACTGCGTTTCTCCGGATTTCCGAACGCATGGGACAAATTAAAACGAAACGTTAAATACGCCATTCAGTACGGCACTTTATCCGAAGTCAACGCAGCCACCTTGAAGAAGGGGTGGCAAACCTCGTATCCTGGATGTCGCTGCCGTGCATGGCACCAAGATCACCTTCCTTTTTTTCCATGCCCTTATAAATGCCCGCCAATCACCGACGAACAGATCAGGTCACAGCCCAAGTGTATCAGACGAGTCGCCGTATGGTCTCTGAGTGTGAACATCGGCGTTGGGGGTTTTACTTTGCGTGGCATGATAGTCTACGCACGCGTTTATGGACTGCGGAATTATGAAGAGGTTCATTGTCTGGACTGTGATGGCTACTCTGCCGTCTTACCTCGAGTGGCATTTTCGGTAGTAAAAACTAGACAGGGTTCGAGTAGCCTAGATAGCCTAGACGTGCGGACGATCAAAATACACAGCACTTACTCCTGTCTCGTTCAAGCAACGGGCGGCATTATTTCGTAAAGGGCATTTCCTACTACCCTCCCCAACACTTCGCTCCAAAACCGCATGACAGGCTCCCATTCGTCTCGAGAACACGGCTGCATACTCTCTTCCCCTTGAGCTCCGGGCTTTATAATCTCCCTTGTCTGCATGAACCCCTTTGAAAATGAAGTGGATACATCCTTGGACAGTGAAGCTCGGGAGAATACGAGCACGGATGTAGGACATGGTGTGGTGAGCGTCGGATAAGAAAGAAGCGGGCCAGAAACGGACACCACCGAACCCAGATGACGAGGTGATGGATCTGAAGTTGATTTTTGTTCAGGTGTCTTTGTCCTTGCGAGCTCTTTTTTCCACCACGCCAACGCGGATTCTGCGGCGACACTGCCCCCTTGACCAAAACCGAAGAAATGGACACGATTGGGAGGCCATTCGCATACCGTGACAAGATAATCGAGCGCGTTTGCCATGGCCTCCAGCGCCGGAGTTGGATCCGGTCGGTCGATGATTTCGCCCAGGGGATCAAAGGACATGTACCATTGAAAGGCTTGTTCGTGTAGGTATGGAATCCTGTGGGTTGTTGCTCAGCATCAACGGCCGATCTCGGTGGATGGGACACGATTACAGTTCAGGGGCGCGTAGTGCGAGGATAGCTGTTTGCGGAAGATGGAGCGATCGACCAAGTTTTTCAAAGGGCATATGATTGTCCCCTGGAGCATCCGCATATTCGCTATCGAACGTGGATAAGAAAGAGAATGAGCTACTGACCAAGGCCGTGGAGAAGGATTAGCAGATTCTCGTCCGTTCCATCCTCGCTGGCCGCGTAAGAGAAGACGAGTGGGAATTCGGAGTGGTGGGGCCTCCGTTTGATGGGTGGGGGTAATATCAAGGATGCATTTAGATGTATTGGTGAGTGCGACATTGGCAGTCGCTCGGCAAGGCCTTGAGGCGCACTCAGATTTTTGTTTCCAAGAACGTCAATTATTGATTACATTATCTACAAGTCAATATCCTACGGTGGACACCAAGAAAAGGGATAAAACAAAGGCAAGAGAAGCATATGAATATGGGACATCGTGCGATGTAGCATCACCATGTTTGATGGCCCCTGGTTTAACGTCGTGGCTTGACAATCGTTTTTGGTTAGCGATGCTATCCTAGCCCGAAAACGCATGAGACTCACAGTGCTGCGAGGTATACTTATGAAGGTGATCTTCCCATCACCTCCACCAATAGCGAGGAAGCGGTTATCTGGGGAGAGCGCGATCGAATGCGCGTCCTGGTCGAGTTGGATGAGAGGGTGAGGTGTTCGTGTCGACGCGTCGCAAAGCATGACAGCGCAATTCGCAGAGTATATGACACCAAACTTTGACGGGATAATGCACGCATAGTTGTTATCGGGGGGGACTGACCACTCCGAGACGCTCAACGTGGTGTAAACGTTGATTTGCTTGATCGAATTGTTGGATAGAATGAACATGTGGTCGCTCGGCCAGAGAAGGCCAGTGTTATAGAATGGGGTCACTTTTGCTTGAATGTCGACGAGCAGGTTACCGTTGCGGCTGTCGTAGACTCTGACAGAGTCCCGGAGGTAAGTGGCCGTCGCAAGTCGGTCTCCTTGGGGTGAAAATTTCGCAGCTACCACCCAATACGGATGTTCGAGCGGTCCAACTACCACCTTGCGGGTCGCCATGTCCCAGATCGTGGCTGCGCGGCTGCCCGACGCGGTGACGAGCCGTGTCGAGTCGGGGGAGAAATCGACGCTCGTGACGGTGTGGCCATTGTCGTCGTGAGTGAGGATTTCCTTGTACACCTGCCAACTGTCCCACACAGTCATTCCACCCCAGCTTTCGCCCGCTGCGATCCATCTACTGTCCTTCGAGACCGCGATACATCTGACATCCTTGGCTTTCATCGTTGCAACTTGCTGAGTATCTGCCACCCGCCACACTCGGACCGCTTCTTTGTCTCCGCTCACGATCAACTCTCCGTTCGCCGTGAATGACATCGCCCGTATCTGGCTGCCGGTGCTGATCTCCGCCGGTGGAGTGCGCTCTTGTTAACGGTCAGTATCGGCGCAGCACTGTGCTTTTTGGTACGTACCATGTCCTATTGACGACATACTTGGCGACGTCTCTCAACTTATTACCAGAGCAATAGTGAGAGTCGATAAGCCAGGCGTGGTCCGCATGCCCTCTTCGTACGACACATGCATGTTGCCATCGATCGGTTCACACACGACTGGTCGCCTCGTGTTCGGCAACAACCAATCACCCTAATTAAGCACGATGTGAACCTGCTGATCTTATCTCTTCCGAGCGTGCTATTCTTCGCTTGGATCGTATGACGAGCACCAATCGCGTGGATTCTGTTCTTCTTTGAGAATTGTTGGGAAGCTATATAAACAGCATCGGAATGCCTCACCCGCCAGACTCCTAGCACCTCCCCACGTTGTCAAGAATGGCTGCTCCTGTCGATTACGGCGACCTCGAATTCACCAGACCTGCAGACAAAATAAAAGCGGTCAATGTTCCAGATGTTCCTCAGGAAATATTCGCCGGGATGAAAGCTTACGAAGACGCCGCTCGAGGTATGTGCTCTGTTGTACAAGTTTCAGGTGTCATGATCACCTCACTCATGGATGCCAGGCTTTGACCTGTACGGTTTCGAGCGCACTGTGAAGACTGTCGCGGGGGATGTAACTGATGGCATCTTCCTCTCGCATCGTCCAGAGGACGCCCAAGTGTCGCAAGTTTACAGGATCTCGACCGACCCCACCAACACGCAACTGGAGCGTCTCACACATTTCAATATCGGGACCGGCCGGATTATATCCACATTCAGCCCCATTTCTGGTGAGGATTGGCGTGGCGTGTACAGGACGGGTGGTGCGATCATGTCCATGGATTTCAATGGGAACGAGCACTTTCAACTTTGGTGTGTACGAGGTCTGCATTTCACTCAGCATGCCTTATTTCGAGGATTGTAGGCGTTACTGGGAGGACGCCCTCTGCGAACAGGTCCTACCAAAGATCGATGGCGAATTAGATAATTCCCCTGGCAAAGGTCGCATCGAGAGGCTGACTCACGATGACTACAGGTATAACGATATCATAATATCGCCATCCAACAGGTTTGTCTCAACTCATGTTCTGCTGATAATCTCTCACGGATATTCTCAGACTGATGGCATTCGTTTCAAACAAGGAGAACAACACTGATACGCTCGCTTACTTGACTCGTTTGATGGGCTCTAACACCGGGACCACCGCCGATTCAACTCCTCTAAATCTCCCCTCAATACTAGTCACCCCGCTTCTTCGAGACGGAAAGACAGAGAGATGGACCACTCTGTCTATCTCTGTCGATGACAAATACCTTCTTCTCGCTCGCGTCTATGGAAATGCCTATCAGCCCATGTTCTTCGTTGATATTTCTGATCCGGAACCAGGAAAACTCGAGCGCATTATTTTCCCTGGCGCCACGGAACGCGAAGAGGCAACAACGGCGAGGGGGTACTTCTCCCTTGATTCCTTGTATCCTCACGTGGCGTATGTCATCACGAACGCCTACGGTGATTTCGACGCTGTTGTGGCCTACGACATTGATCAGCGCACAGTCATGCACATCACTACCCCAAACCTTGGCGCCTCTGTTCCTGTCCTGAATCCCATCCCATGGGAGGTAGGACACCTTGGAATCACGGATGCCTGCATCTACTTTACTGCAAACGTGGAAGGATGGAGCACTCTATATGCCATGCCTCTCAACGGCCAGAATAAAAATACGGTGATCGAGGTCAGGCTCAAATGGGAAAGGGGATGGATCACATACGCCCATAATGGACGAAACGGACATCCCTACGAGATTGCCCTCCGGCTTGCCTCTCATCGGTCCCGCGGATTCGTCCAAAGGGCGATCGTAGATCTGCAAACGGTCAAGCATACACCCGACGGTAACGCATATGTAGATGTCGAGATGACATCATACACCCAGGCGGCAGCCCCCGAAACCCCCAAGGCCGTCGCGCCAAAGCTGATCAAATTCAAAGGGTTTGATGGGCTGGATGTTCCTGCATTGTATTATCACCCGAACGAAAGAAGGAGCAAGGCTCCCGTTGTCATCGGCATCCATGGTGGCCCTGAGTCCCAGGCCACAGTACAATACAGGACGTGAGTTTGGGCTCCTCTGACCCCAGTAGCAATCGCTGACGACAAGACAAGTGCAACTCATAGTTATCTTCTAAATGAGTTGGGAATTGCCGTGATATATCCCAACGTAAGAGGTAGTTCGGGTTATGGACGGAAGTACATGTCGGCGGACGACGTCGAGAAGCGTGAGGACGCAGTCAAGTAAGTACCCCAATATCATCCACTTGTTCAGTTACAAGCAGAATGACAGGGACATAGACGCATTGATCGAACATATCGGATCTGAACTACCTGAGCTCGATCCATTGCGGATCGCAGTCATGGGTGGTTCATGTGAGTATATGCTTTTTTTTCCCGTCCGACACCAACGCTAACATATCACCTCACACCCAGACGGCGGATACATGGTCTTTGTGGGTTTACCGTGTCCTGATATCACGGGTACACCCACCTAACGGTCCGGCCTCTGACCAGGCCACGCTCACCCATTACTCCTCCAAGCTCAGATGCGGCGTTGCCAACTTTGGCATCGGGAACTGGGTCACGTTCCTCGAGAACACGGCTCCCGTACGGCGTGCGATCAGACGCCTCGAATACGGGGACGAAACGGACCCTGTCATCCGAGCCTTCCTTGAACGCATCTCACCCCTGAACAACGCAGACAAGATCGATGTGCCCCTGTTCATTACACATGGCGAAACAGATACGCGTGTGACGGTCCATGAAGCCATCGCCATGTACAAGATCGTCAAAGGTAGCCCGGGCGGGCAAGCACAACTGGTTATTTGCGAAGGAGAAGGACACGGTACGCGTTATTCGTTCTTGTTAATCGTTGGCTCATGTGGATCTTCGAATCGGTGTTAGGGTACAGACAGAAGAGCGTGATCGAGTACGTGAATGCTACCACGATCGATTACCTGAAGAGGTTCTTGCTGTTGTAGTCAGGTCTTTCGCTTTGTCGTTCCTTACAAATCGTGATTAGCGCTGGTCAAGCTGGTCGCTTATAACATGCAATCGGATGAAGTACAAGTCGTGTCTTTCCTACTGCGCGATACTCTCTAACATATGTAGCGACATGATTCGCCCCCGGTAAGAAACTTGGCCAGATGTCGAGTTCCCCATCTGGATCTCGTCCTCGTTGTAGCTCCGCCCACGCATTGACCATACCGCAAGTCAGATGATTGTTGTATCATCTCCCCACCTTACAATGTACGATTATCGTGAGTCTCTGGGATTGCATTTACATACTCCATCGTGGAAGTCCAGAAGAATAGGGACGGGGACGGGGACGGGGACGAAGATAGGGACGGGCACACATGGAGGAATGTACCATTCGTAATACTGAGAACGTAAAGAACAATAATGACCCGGGTCGTCGCTCAAATTAAGGGGGCCCAACGTGTCGAAAAGGCGGATGTGTGTTCGCTGGCATGGACACTCCTCCCCGTACAGGTTCTGTGCATGAAGCAAATAGCAACTGCCTCCACGCCACGCCACGACATGCACTGGCAATGCCACTTCTGCAAACACAGCAGGTAGCATTCGCCCGTCATTCGTACTTTCGCTTGCACAGACAGACTGCTGCACAGATCTTAATTCCAAAGGTGGCTGTCGAGGGAGCAGCCCCAAAGTGCGCAGCAGCGGCTTCATCGACACTAGATAACAAGAGCGGCCAAGTTCGGCCTCGGGACGCCCTCTGCGATCTCCGGTGACGACGCGGAACGCGAAGAGGGTCAAAGGGCAGTGGTAAACGATACTTCCTCGTCCTTGGGCCGGAAGTTGTATTGCCTAGTGGCCACATCCATGGCGCTCTTGTTTACGCTACAAGAAACACATAAGAGGCGCGACTGACAAGATGAATGGAGGGGGGTAGACCTTGTGCACCGACGGGACCGGTAGTGAATCAACCAGTCCTCACTTGGAGACCGCATAAATGAAGGAACCGTGGAGGGTCGAGGGATTAAGCTTCGAACGGTGCCTCCTGCCCTGGCAGCTAAATGCATTTCATACCGCTTGCGCGAGTTGGGACCCGTGGTGTGTACACGAGTGGGAGCCAGTGATGATGATCGAACGTGACGAGAAGAGTTTCATGTTTGCGACTCTCGATCACCTCGTCTCGTAGCGTGCCCATCAGCGTAATATGACGCTTGTCGAACGCTTGCCAAGGGTGGCAATCTTCATATCTCGTCACGAGAACCGAGAAGGTTCGCGAAGTAGCATGGTTGTACCGCTGTTTACATCGCTGCGGTATGATGTTCCTCGAAGATGTTTTCGACGGTCATGGATATGGTGCGAATATGCCACCTTGACTCTGAGGGAATAACCACATGTTTGTGGTCCGATGACTGGACCTCAGAGACCTCGACACTCAGGGGAGAGGGTACTTACATATTACATAGAGCTTGGAAAACAGACAGTTCGTTTCCAAGGCTTGGGTATATCGCACGATCGAGAAACACAGGATGGCAATTGGCAGCTCATGGGAGCCCAACGCGTTCCAACGCATTTCGATCATACGGTACCAAAAGCCTACCAGTAATGCGCGCTCGGCGTCGTAGAGGACTCACCGGAATCGCCAACCATTCAGAGTCTGTAAACACAGCCAGTCGTAGGACACATGCTAGCAGCTCTCAAGACGTTCTCCGTGACTGTTTATACCTTCCTTTGGACTGCCCTGTCCAACGTGCACTGGGATGACACGAGGAGGCCCAACAGTGATTGCGAGCACACCTACTACAATGCTTGAGAGGCGAGCACAAGCGTGATCTTCATGACTTGCTACTGCATAAGCGCTAATTCCCACACTCGTAGCTCGCTTTGAGACTCGACCAACAAGGTGTGCCAGCATGTCGAATAGTAACATTCCCAACGATCCGAGGGATTCTTCGCGCGAGACAAGATTAACCCTACCAAAGGTGTGGAAGGCAGGGTCTGTTGGTGAGTTTCTCTTGCGCAAAAGCTTTTCGTGTCCATTGATTCGGGAATCACAACAGACGCAATGGACTCGATGGGTATGTTTCTGTCCGGGATGGTAATGGTGACAAGGAATAGGTACGTCGACACGCATTGCTGTCGCCTCTGCCTACCCGTCGACGCATCGTGTCTCAAATACCCGGTCTGCGGTTCGTTTCGGGAAAACGGACTTGTAGATACATCGCCTGGCCGGTTCTTATTCTTGCTATTAACGGAGTCATGAACCAACACCCGCTGCGTGCCAAGGAAGGTGGAGGTACCCCCTGGGCCACCCTCATGTGAGTCGCTGGCATTGTTCTTTGCGCGGTAGCTCCGCTCTCGGATCATGGATTTCTTTGAACAACATCCGTGGATACTCGTTCCACCACCCCGTTTCTATGTCGAATCCGAGGTCCTCGCTGCATTTTTTCCTTTTTATGTCTTGGAGCGCTTTTCGCGTATTTCTGAGCACGTGCTAAATATCGACGACGCGTCATGGATAAGGCAGGTCGTATCCATCCTGTGTGGATCGTGACCGACCCTTGGTGGTGTGGTGACACAGCTTCTCCTACATGTTGTTCGTTTCCGTTCACCGACGAGTTTTGCGGCGTTTGTTTCCCCCCACATGAAGCTGACCATGTCTGTTCGCGCAGGATGGCGCTGTTCGCCCTCGTCATGTCGCATGCGCCGTTGTTCACGCTGACCGATCCGACTAGATCACCTCATGTTGCGTAGACCCGTCCGTGTATATAACCTCGACAAGTACATGTTTTTTTCTGTGATATATATTGGTCACGTGCCAAGTGGATTTCCTTGGTCATTGATCGTGCTCGTCGTGCAGCATGTCCACCACGCCCTCGACACCGCCATCCGTACAGAGTCCACCCCAGAGGCCATGCAGATGCGCTCTGGCATTACCTCGCTCGTGCTCGACGGCCTCGACCTCGACCGTACCATTTCCACCAGCGACGACATCGTCCAGACGTACACCAACGCTCTCTAGCACGCACGCCGGATCAGTATCCCCCTTCGAGCCCAGACCTGCCCATCGCGGTCTCTTATACTCACCGTCACAGAACCACTACCCTCTGGACATCGACCTGCTCGCACTTGACGCCCTCGATACCCCCTCCAGACGGCACGCACATCATCTGACACTCGACCTTGACTTCAACACATCTTGGACGCTGGACGCTCCTTCTTCTGCCTCTTCTGCTATGTCATACGCGACGGCCGCCACATCTGCGCCCTCGCCTCTTTCTAGTCCTGCAGAAGACGATGTCTTTCGAGTTCAAAGCCATACTGTGGCGGAGACGTCCACTAGACAAAATCCGCCGCTTTCCTTTGCGTTCACCTCCATCCAGAGACCTGATCGTCCAGGACCCTCTTCGCAACCAAGCGAGACCTTTCGGGAGAGCAGCGGATCGTCGACTGCGGACTCCGATCTCACTGTGCTGTTACAGCCAAGCCTCTATCTGGGATTTGCACAAGAAGACGCCGTCTCACATGGCATCACCGAACAGAGATATCTTCGCCACGCTATACCTACGCCGTACTATACCGCCTACTCTACCCCAGAACCAGAGCTTGTCGATGACGGGCCAAAGGCTGGTCCATCCCGTCTCCCTGTTCTCGACACAAACATAATCCTATCCAATTTTCTGTCTGGGCGCAAGTCATCCCCTCCCCCCCCTCTATCCGAGTCCACTCCTCCGCTATCACGCGACTCCGGGCCTGGGCGTCCGCCGTCGCCTACCCCTACAGCGGACTTCTCCATGATCTCTCCTCCTAGCAGTCCAACCTTCTACCAGTACACTGCTCGGCTGGCAGAGGACGCTAACGCCGATCCATTTCGTTCCCCCATTCGTGGAACTGCGACATTGCCGTTCCTCCGCTCCAATTCAACTTCTATCGCAGGCTCATTTCATTTCACTCCAAACGGGCGTGCGCAGAGCATGAGTGCCAGCATGGGCATAGGGCCCCTCATGGCCAAACCAAGACGCACGAGGCCTGGAATATCCCGCCTTTGGGGGTCTCTAGCTTCCCCTGCCAAGGGCTGTACCCATTCTTCTTCCATACCTCCTCAAGACGTACAACTCTCGCCGATTCCCGCCGTTCGTGCAAAATCGAGTCCGATGCCCGGTTTCTCTGTTGTCCGGAGCAAAACATCACCCATGATGGGTGTAGGACGGAAACTAAAGGAGAAGCGTCGTATCAAACGCGTGAGGCGAGGTACGCTCGAAGTGGATACTGATATAGATTACGGTGCCTTGGACCCGCTAGATGGTGAAGAGGGCGAGTTGGTTGGCTGTACGTGTACTGGATGGGAAGATGGCCCATGCGTGTGCGGGTATGGATACCCTGATGTCTCCAATTATGGGTACCAGCATACCGAGGAACCGGAGTGTTCAAGTGCAGCAGGTTAGGATCAATCGTCGTTGCTTTTCATGTAATCAACATTGACTAGACCCTTTCCGACAACAGCATCCAAGATCCCAACACCCCTTACCCGACTTCCCCTTGAGCTATTTCTCCAGGTTCTTTCCCACCTACCACTACGCAGCATCCTCGCAGTTTCCTCAACTTGCAAGGCATGGCGTTCCCTCGCACTTGACAACAGTGTCTGGTGGGGCCTATGGCAGGCACGAGAAGGCATTCCTCGTGTACCCAGTCACATCACCGGTCGAGGCTCAGAACTTGGCCACCGCGTCCAAGATTCCTTTGGAGGTTTCGGACGCAGATATCGGAATGTCAGGGACGAAGGTATCCACGGCCTCTCGATGCCCACCGCAGAACATGAACACGATGGTGAACAGTGGGATGAGCCGAGGGGATGGGCAGTCGACTTCGATCGCGCCAATATGAGATTCAAGGAGACTACAGGGCTTGGGCGTGAGGGTGCCGATAATGGGGTGTTCATATGCCCTGACGAGAAACGCCGAAGAAAAGATGGACAGCATCTGGATATTCCTTCCGAAGAGGGTAACGGGGACGAGCCCGAAGCCGAGAAGCAGGAAACACCATCGGAATCGCAACTAATATCAAGACAAGCTCCTCTCATGCTTGATTGGCATAGGTTATACCGTGGCCGTTCCATGATTGAGCAGCGTTGGCGGGATCCCGAGGGCGAACCTCGAGTACTCAGAATCGATGGCCACAGGGACAGGTGGGTCATTACATATCCGCATTCTACACGACTTGAACGTGCTTTACAGTGTCTACTGCCTAGACTTTGATTCTTCGCGTATCATCTCCGGTTCACGCGACCGGACGATCAAAGTTTGGTGCATCAAGACCGGCAAGTGTGTTGCTTCCTTCGAGGGCCACACGGGCAGTGTACTGTGCCTCAAGTTCGAACGTGACTGGGATCTAGGAAGCAACGGGGTCTGCCGCGGCTTCATGGTCAGCGGAAGCAGCGATTGCACCGTGTGCGTGTGGGATCTGGTTTCCACACCCGCAGCGCCCGGAGAGAGAAGCAGCAGAGCAGGGAAGTGGAGAGGCTCCTATGCGGCTGCGACTGCCGGGAGCTTTGGTCCCCCTAGAAAGATATTTGCGGAGGTGCGCAAGGTTCTTCGAGGACACTCGGGGGGCGTGTTGGACTTGAGAATGGATGACAAATGGATCGTCTCTTGGTGAGTTCTTTCCGCGATTGTCGGACTGTCACGATTCATGTTCGAGGTAGTTCCAAGGACGCTTTAATGCATGTCTATGACCGGAAGACGTTGATTCTCCGTACCGTGTTGCGTGGGCACGAGGGCCCTGTGAACGCCGTTGGACTGGAGAACGGCCGCGTCGTCAGTGCAAGCAGCGATGGGAAGATGATGCTCTGGGACGTCGAATCAGGTAAATGTATCCGGGTGTTTGAAGCGCACGAGAAGGGGCTGGCTTGCATCGAGTTTAAGGCACGTATTCATGTCGAGTGGTATTGCATTTGCTCATTAGTGTTACAGGATGGCCTCATCCTGAGTGGATCGAATGACTGCACGATCAAATTATGGCGCGCCTCCTCCGGGGAGTGTTTACACACATTTGCTGGACATACATTACTTGTCAGGGCCCTTTGTTTCGACCCGAAAACGGGTTATATCGTGAGTACGAGTTATGACAAGAGCGTCCGAGTCTGGGAATGGCATGAGGAAGCAGAGGAGGGCTGTGCCTCCCAGCCTGGGGCGGAGCCACCCTCCCGGAAAACCAAAGGCGTGGGCCGGCTGGTCCGAGAGTTCAGGAACCTCCACGCCAGTCATATTTTTGATGTCAAGTTTGACGTCGGGAAGATTGTCAGGTATGCTTTTTGCCTTCGGAACCGGGCCGCCTGCGGAAGTAAGGCTGACTTTGTCCGTTTCGTCAGCACCTCACATGACCAGAGAATTATGGTCCTGGACTTTTCGTACGGAATCGAGGGCGCCGAGCTTTATGCGTGAGGGTCCGTAATGGGCCGATTCCGTTCATTTTTGACCCTGGTTTTTCTGAGCTGGTCTCGTCCACGTCCACGGTGTGAGACCGCGGTCGGGAACGACGGAGCCGTCCAAACGCCGGGACACAGTGACAAGGTTCGGGGTTGTCAGTCGGCATGGTGAACTTTATGCTTTATGCTTAGAGGACCCCCCTCTTGTTTGCTTTTCATTTTCATTTCTCTTTTGTTTTCTCTGATCGGGTATCTTGGGACCCAGGGTTTTTTTCACCCATACTTATTTACTTACGCATCTCGCACTTGTGTATCATACAAACCAGCATTTTCTCCTCGTAGGCTTTTTTTTCTGAACCTGCATAAAGGTTCGGTTACTATATTTTCTTGATTGAACACGAGTTGGAGGATTGGAAAGTGGGAGTGTCCGAGCCCACAGCTCGGTGAACTGGCCTTGGGGGTCTTTGTGCACGCGGGACCATTAACGCATTAATGAACATTAAAGATAACTCGTCGCGCTGAGATACACGGTATGAAAATCGAGAGATAGATACGGGTCCGAGCGGACCATCTGAAATGATTGACAAAGAAACGCGTAACATCATATTCATACGTGTATTTCTAGACATAATACATAGTGGGAAAGGAAAGGGGGTAGGAGAAAACAGTGCCTTGTTGAAAGATAAGATGAGTGATTGTCCAGTACATGTTGATCGCGAGGGAAAAAACGTGGAGTCATAATATGGATGGATATAAAACACGAGTGGATGCCGGCAAAGAAATTACAAGATAACATATACATACGAACGCTGCAGGACGAAGACGCAGACAAGCAGGGCATCTAAAATAGATAAACTTTCTATCACCCGCTGTTGGCGCGTTCATGCTTCTTGATGTTGACGCTGATACGACGCGCGTGGCCCATCCGCCGGTTTTGCGGAGGTTGATAAGGAAATTCGTGCGTTGAATCCTCGGTGACCGTTGGTTTGTCTTGGGTGGTCGTCAATGCCAGATCGCCGGTCGCCGCGGTGTACGAGATTGGCAATGGAAGGACATCCTGTTGAATAGGCGAATTTTGATAACTCCCAGGTCGAGGAATGACGGGCAGCTGGTTAGTCGTCATCGGATCTGAACCAAATGGATCAAAGGAGGTTTGCCGGCGAACGTCCGTTGTTTGATTGGAAATATCATAGTAACTCGGAGGGAGAGGTGGAGGCACGTTGTACGGGTATGCGGGAGGCATTGGGTAACTATATGGGACTGGGTGGATGGGCATTGAATATGTAGCCGGAGGGGGCGCGGGAACGGAGGGTCTAGATGTGGGAAAGTACATCGTTCCATTTACTTCGTAGGTCCCTAATGGAAGGCTGGTCTGAGTGTTACCGGGTGGTACTTGACATGGAGGATGGGCACTGTGCTGGACAACTGAGGGTGAGGCCGCAGTGGTGTAAATAGGCGCAACGGTCGTTGGGGGCGCAGCAACATAATATGGCTGATATGGCTGCCATGCATAGTTAGGCCAGTACGCAGGTTGGTCTGGAAGATCACTGAGGACAATGATACCAAGTAAGGAAAGCGAAGGAACAAACATGGCTGTGTAAGCTGAGTTGCATGGTGCTGTGCAGGTTCCGAATGACCATGGCCCATGGCCGGCGGAGATGGTAACTGTACACCCATCAGAACGCCACCACTGATGGTCCGACCTTCTTCTCCATATCCATCAAGTGGTGTATGTCCCACCTTCTTTACATCCTCGGAAGGCAATGCGGCTACATCATGGTGGCTGGCCACGGTAAGTGAAATCTCCCACTCATCAGTATATTTGGATGGGCTTACAATCTACATTGTGCACCTGCCGGACACCAACCCCCTGTCCGAATGAAATGTCTGCACGGATATATCTTTCGTCTGTTGGATCGCTTAGGCTCTGGTATCTGTTCCGAGGAGGTACACTCAAGTGTAGAGAGTAGGAGTGAGGCCGATGGTGATGGGTCCTCGTCAACGAGCCGTGGTCCCTGAAACCGGGGTGGCGATCGCCGTGGCATTTTCGCCCGAGTTGCTCGCTGCTGAGAGAGGGCGAGTAGTTGTGGCAGAAAGGTGCCCCAGTTAGAAAGCTGTTGTACGAGCAATGAAGCCGGAGGATTAATTCTCGGTGAGGGGTGGACGAAGCTGCACTTTTGACCAAAGGGGCAGTCTCCGGCGACGAGGTTGCGACACAGCTTCGCTTTGAGGGCAATCAGTTCTTGTTTTCCCTTTGAGTCGAGCGGGCGAACTCACTACGATACTTTGGATGACGCGACCGTGACGCGCCGATCATCCTGACCGCGTGTGTACTCGGAACCACGGAAAGCCGAACGGTGGAACACAAAGAAGTACTTGGATACGGGTTGGAACAGCGGGTCGTTTCGGGAGTGAAGAGAACGGATGGATGATGCATCTGTGACGGACACTGCAAACGCCTTTTAAGAGATGTGATGCGGTCTACACGTGTGCGGCACGCGATTATCCCGACCACTGAGGTCACAGCTCCTTATTGTCCAAGCGTGTTGCACGACCATGAACACCACCGAGCTGACGTTTGGCCAAAGCGTTCGGCATGTCTTGATGGTCGGGCACGACGCTTGGAAAGCCGGCACAAGACCATGATTCGATCAAAGCACTCCACGTCAGTCGTCACGGTCGGTGGACCAACAAGCGATGCAAAGCGCAGATTTAGATGTCGAGGTCGAGGTCGAGGTCGAGGATATCCTCGATGAGAGAACGAGTTCAACTTGCATCTATCTTTTTTCCGCGCTGTCGAGCGCTCGGCGGAAACATACGGACAATTCGTTATGTAATCTGCCCTGACCACGTTAGTAGTATGTAAGGGTATCCCCGACCCTCTCTTGACCATCGATTCGGATATTTTGTGGGAACGTGCACGGTAATCACGCTAGCTGACATTGCGCCCGGTCTCACCAGCACGACCAACACTGAGCGGCCGCCAGGAAACCCGTTTGGAACATGTCACTCATATGTCAACAACATTCGCTCCCAGGCCCTTCATAAATGGACCGGATCGAACCTTATGCGGTTCAAATTATGCGATTATTCTCACAAGGTGGCATCGTGGATTGATGCGAACCTCGCGAATATAGCGAATATAAAATAGAGCAGGGGGATACAGCGGTCCTGATACAGGCTGATAAACAAAGCGATGAATAACGACGTCTGGAATGACAGATGCGGTCAGAAAGTGTTTGTCCGTGGTTGTACCATTAAAGCGGCCATCCGTATGAAGTAGAGAGCGATGCAGAACGACAAAGCGGTATCCAATATCTCCCGTAACAAGGCTTGGAATATCAAAGCCTCCCCGGGCACAATTTAAATGCCGAGGCGGCCAGCGCACACAAATATTTAAACAAAAAAAAAAGAAAAAAACTATAGAGGCAGTGCCATTGTCTGGGACATCAAAGAGGCACTGTGACCACCTGGATCGACCATGTGATGTATACGTTTTCTTGGTGGTAAACCTGTGACGTCTTGTAGGACTAGAATGCCTCAAAAAGTTAAATTGCACCCAGGTCCATGACAACGCGAACACCCACTTTGGATATCAACCCGTCCAGCCTGCTCCCAGCTCCGCGAGTGCTTGCGCTCGAGCTTGAAGGAGTCGCTTGATGAGCGCATCTACTCAGTAAATTTAGGTCCAAGGAGATGGGCATAGAAACTTCCCTACCTCGGACTGAGGAATCGCCTCCATTGCACTCGTATATGAGTTCGATACATCAGGTTGCCGCCAATCGAGAGACCTAGGGCTGTTGTGGGTCATCATGTCAACCGATGGCCTCCGCTCCGCAAGGTGGTGTGACGAATACTACCAAGTCATTGGTCAACCGGTCTATCCCATCCGATAAATGCCTGATCTTACGTCTTGTTGGTTATGTTGTGGGTGCTGTGAGTGCTGGGAATTCCCAACGTCCTCGTGGGGCAAAGATGAGTGACGTGCATATTCTTTGTCGTGATCCTGTGAGAACGACGGAAAAAGGGGTTCCGAATGCCCATCTTACGTACCGACCGTTGTTTGCGTTCGTGAGAGGAGTGCGGACACTAATTAAACCATTAGTGACGAATTATTCTCGCGCCCTTGCGCGACGGCACTTACTCAATTCATCACGGTGTTGTTCGGCAAGGACCACCTCTCGCCTGGCACGAGCTTCGGCTTCCAGACATGCGGTATACCGCTGGAATGCATCCTGTGTCTGCGACTGCGCACGGGATAGTGTGGCTCTAGAATCCTGCAGGAATTGACCTTGCGGCACAGTCAGGTCCTGCCACGTCATACGATGTGCCAGGTCCTCTGACCTGATGTTCGAGCTTCTTGTATCAACTGGTCATACGTCGCTGTCGAAGGTGACGACGGGGGTCTGATGAGATGTGGACGATGCGATGCTCCTGGTGAATGTGCATAGTTTGGACTTGAGACACTCGAAGCGTTTTCTGGACGGCGGTTTTCTTGATTTACTAGATCCGGATGGACGGGGTGGAAGTACTGCATACCTGGCTGGAGGCGTGCCATTTGATCGACTAGTCCAGGAGGAGGGTAACCTGAGTCAGATAATTCAGGCGTGGTCATTTCCATCGACTCTTCTATATGTGGCGGCTGCGCACTCGGCCCGAGATGGCGAAGACGAGGATTGTGAGGGATGCCCGCGTTATGTCGTTCCATAAATTTTCGGAGAAAGGTCAATTCAATGTCGTCGGGCATGACATACGGAGGGCCCTGAATATCGCCTTTTTGCATGAGTACTTCGAGATGGGACATGGTTTTATCCTTGAGCTGCTGCAACCATTCATGCAGTTCCATATGGTCCTGGTCTGCACGGGCATCACTGCATATGACGACGAAGGGAAGCATGAACACGTCAGTGACGGGATGGACACCAACAGAGAGAACGGAGGCACTGACTAGTCTTGGCGTCTCCTTGCCTTTCTCCAGTA
This sequence comes from Sutorius australiensis, assembly GCA_038089915.1. NCBI lineage: Eukaryota > Fungi > Basidiomycota > Agaricomycetes > Boletales > Boletaceae > Sutorius > Sutorius australiensis. The sequence goes on along the minus strand of JBBPLR010000108.1, from coordinate 22,220 downwards.
CGTTTTCGTGAGTTTGAGAGCACGATTTACCTCGTTGTCGAGCGTGCGATACCACTCGCTCGACCGTCGATTCAGCCTGACGCAGAGCACGCCAGGCTGCACTCGTAGCTGCAGCACACAGCGTCCTTCCTGGTCAGGTGGCCCCAACGCACCCTTCTGACCTTGATTACCGCGCGTAGCACCTCTCGAGACGTTGCCCAGCTCGGGCCATGGAAGGTCGTCAGATGTTTGCATCGGCAGCGCTGAACCTGGATAGTCGGATTTGCAACCTCGCAGTTACAAACGGGGCACTAGCAACGAAGAGGTACAGCCAAGGACCTCAATAGAACTATAGAATTGCGGAGATGTCAAGGAGGACAATAACGGTTGGGGTGGAGTTAAACCTCCTGTAAGATTATCACCCAACGTTCTTATAATCGGCATTGTACAAGGTGCAATCGGGCTGAGTGCCCTCGCCTTAGCGATGCCGCGTTCACTTGGGCACTGCCTTTGAATTAACAAGGTATCAGGACCCCCCTGGGCGGAATGACATGCCAACATACTCATGGGCCCCCTTACCCCCTTGTGGGTTGATCTCCTGACACCCTGTTTGACAGGCACTAGTGGGGAAGTCGTCGCAAGGCTGGGCAAGATCCTGGATTGTCGGTGCAAAACCGAAAATGGACAACTCTCACGTTTATATATCACTCACGACACTGATCGCTCACGGGTCGAAAGGCACTAATTGCCATTTTCCACCGTTATTCTTGAATCGTACCAGTGCTGGATTGCTGCTGGATGGGGCATCGTCCGTGCATGGTCATGACTCTGACTCATTGTTCCGGTCGTGATGATCTAGAAGAAGCTAAACTGTATTGACAACAACGGAACCATTTCCAACAAGCGCGCGTGCTTTGTGGGGCTATTCAGTGGCACTGTGGGCAAAGGCGTTGCCTTTCCCTCACGCCGAAAAACTGACGCCTTGTGCTAGAGGCGCAGCATCCGAGAAGTTTATAGTGCACGCACTCCAGCGCACATATTGTTTCCATGCATCACCGCCCGACTCGCGGCCCCTCGAGAGAATGTAAACCTCGATCCTCGAGTGAATCGTAGAACTTACCAGCCAGTACTCTGGGGGAAAACATTGGTGAGCGAAAAAGCCATTTAATCAGGTGAAATACCAACCTTGTTGCCCCCAAACGCGGCACCAATCTCAGCTCCGCTCGTGCCAACATTGACCTTGTGACGCCAGTTAGCATATCACCACCCGCATTCAAACCACGAAACAAACATTAACGATCCCAGTATCGGAACCTTCAGGGCCAATCCATTTCCCCAGGTTACGCATATCCCGTGTCCATAGGCTACTGGAAAGCCCCTGGGGAACAGCATTGTTCCAGGCAATCGCCTCTTCCAGTTCATTGAAAATGCCAACATTCAATACGGGTGCAAAAGTTTCCGTGTTCCAGGTGGGATCCAACGGATCCACGGACTTGGGAATCGCGATCGTAGGCTGTACGAAGTTCCCCTGGCGGAGACCATCGTGATCATATCGTTTGCCACCGGCCAATATCTGAGCGCCCTTCTCTCGGAGTCTTTCGACAGCATTAGAATATATTCCGACGGCGGCGTTTGTGTGCAAGGGACCAAGTAGCGTGTCCTCAACGAGTGGGTCCCCAACCCTCACAAAAGCATAGCATTTCTGGAGCCCATCGAGGAAACGGGAGGCAATATCGCGATGAAGAAACAGTCTCCTTGTCGATGTGCACCGTTGCCCCGCAGTGCCCACGGCACCAAAAAACACCGCAGGTACAGCCATGGATAAGTCTGCATCAGGCATGATAATAGAAGCTATTGAACGATAGTAAGCCAAAAGGAGAAAGGAGGTATCTCGGGTTAGTCATGATAAAACCAGAATCCATACCATTGTTCCCTCCCAACTCCAATATCGATTTCCCAAAACGAGACTGTACAGCCCTGCCGACCATCCGGCCAACAGCTTCGCTGCCAGTGAATGACACTAGAAAAAGATGGGGCAAATATTAAGGAGACGGGGGTCATGAACTCCTACCCAACGGGATCTCCGCATCATTTACGATAGCTTCACCGAGATCCTTGCCTCCGGTAACAAGGGTTGATGCAGCACCTGGAATACCATTGTGTTCCAACACGTCAGCGATGATCTTGGTCACTGCAATAGCACATAGTGGAGTGGTAGGGGAAGGTTTCCAAACATTCGCATTTCCGGCTGCAAAGGACAGCGAGAAATTCCTGTGCGAAGATGGTGGTGAGATACAGCAGTGTAAAGAAGGGGTAAGGATGGCTTCAAACACGCACCAGCCATACACTGCGACCGGGAAGTTGAATGCGGTCAGGACACCGACGACCCCAAGAGGATTTGGTACTGTACGTGACCAAGAGTCGATTAAAACGAGCTAGGGTACTAAAGAGGAAAAGGCCAAGACTGAACTAACCTTCCAGAATGGTATGGCCAGGGCGTTCTGATGCCACGACCCTGCCATTCATCATTCGCGACAAGCCGACAGCATAATCACACTGCAGAACCGAATGAGTCAGCAGATCGTGGAGATGAGCAGCAAGTTCTGCCGTACAATATCCACAAATTCTTGAACTTCGCCAATACCTTCCGTCTTGATTTTACCCATCTCGAGGGATACAAGCGCACCCAACGCATCTCGCTAAAGGATGCGAGCGGTGAACAGCGGGTGTATACCAACCGATGCGTCTCACCTTGGTCGCGAGCGCTTCTCGGAGCTGTCTCAGTACATCACCACGCTGCGGAGCGGGTAACTTGCTGAGAAATATATGTGCTTCTTTGGACCTATCCAAGGCTTCACGCAGCTCGCGTGGTGACGCCTACGCCGGAATCAGGCCGCGGCGGTGATAGTGGAATGAAAGGGACGTACCGATTGGACACGTGCCAGGACCTCGCCGGTGGTTGGGCAGATACTCTCAAGAATGTCACCGCCTCCTCCCCATCTCCCGTCATACACACCTGGGACCTCCGTCGCGAGGGGTATGTTTAAAGCGCTGAGAATAGTGGATGCCCTTGCCGACAAGCTTCTGACACTGGACCTGCTGACGCAGCGGGCACCGCGGAGAGGTACGAGCGTGTTTCGTGATAGCATTGCGATGGAGGTGGACAAAAAGGAACTACACAGCGGTCCGCAGTAGTCGAGCAGTGGGCAATGAATGAGTACAGCCACGCGACCTCTCCATCACGAAGGGAGTAAATTTTGAGTTACGGTTCTTCCTTCCGTTCACGGCCCGTTTCGTATTAAAATCGTTCCGTTCGGCCGCCCGTAAAAATATTAATTCTAGCCGTGTTCGGGGTCCATTTCAGGTCCATTTCGGATCTGATCTTCGTTGCGATGATGCGGAATCTCTGCTGACAGGGGCACCTAACCGTGGAACGTATGGAGAACGTTCATCCCATGGCATCCCTTGCTCGAACCTCTCACCCTTGTGAGCCCTGTCAGTTAGAACCCTCGGATATCCATGGCGCTTCGCTTTACCGTACGGCGCTCTTCGAGACAAGAACGTTTTACGAAAACGTGTGGAAATATAGCGTCAATCACCCTTTCCCGCCGCGACCCCCTTTCTGGGCGCATCAGACCGTTCTATCACGCTCGTCGTGCCTGGTCCTGGTCCTGGTCCTGACTTTCTCCACTTTCCGGTTTACTATCTGGCAGACCGCGTGACATCCTCCCGGATCACCATCACAGGTGGTGGCTTTCCGCCAAGTAGCTGTCGCTTTTACCCATCTGCCGCGACCCTTTGATTGGGAAATTCATTCATCTACAAGGCTTTCGTAGATGAACCGGCCCGAAGAAGCGCATCCTATCAGAGCCAAGATTTTCCTAGACGAACCGAATACAGGGTACTACAACCATCGGTGAGAACGCGACAACAGAATCGTGATTGATTGTCTGACCCGTCCGGAAATTCTATCCTGCTCCCGCCAGCAACGAAAGACTACCGACCCTGAAAAACATCGCACCAATGTAATGGGCTTGACTTTTGATCCTCGGACATGTTCAACGGTTCGGATCCGAGGTTTCCCACGTACCTCGGTCTCCATCGAACGTATCCGACGGAACAAGGTGATCTCCCCATACACAGATACAATTCCATCGCTCATGTCTGGTACGGAGACGAAGCTAACCTTTTGGCTCAGCGAATTCCTTGCAACGCGCCTCAGAAGTTACAAAAACATATATATAGACTACTTGGGAAAGACTCACGCGCCGTGTCGGCTTCACCTACCCCACCCACTCGCTGGCGTTTTGATTGATTCCCGCAAGCATCGGGATAGAGTAGGACATTCCATCGTCTGCCCCGTTGACTCTGTCGACAACTTTGAGGCGCTTGGTCGAAACTAATAAATGCAGATTGGAACTTTGACAGCGGCGTCATGGCTGGGACGCCCGTCGTCATTAGAAAGGTGCCTGATAGAACCTGCCAACTGGCTAGCCCATCCCGCAGGACGTTCCAGTTAGCACGCGGACGTGATGGGATCGCTACAAATAAAGTGTCAGTTTTCCATGTGAGGTACGTCTGCGCTGGCGAAGCATGTGGTCCTGTCTGAAAAACTGTCGCCGGGGTTTTTCCTTGACAGAACATGTCCAAGAACGGTTCCGTCAATTATGTTTAAATATCCAACTTTCGGTGGCATTTCAGGTCTGGTGAAAACCATACAAAGTGAATATAGAAAATATCAAAGACAACGGACGGCGACTAACGAGAGGCGTTGATCTGCTGTTCGGCTTCTAGACCCAGACTAGCTCACGAACGAGCAGGACATACATCGCATTCCTACAGGCCAGAGAAAAAAGATAGCTCGGTATCAATTTCATTTCGCCCTTTTCTTTTCTTTCCCACTAGTGAATCCTTTATCCCCTCCCTTTTCCTTTTCTTCTCCCTGGGCGCATCAGAATCCGACTCTCGTGATTCGTCTCCCGGCTTCACGTCCAGAGCTCCATGCGAGCCGTCGGAGTGTGCCTGGTCTTCAATATTAGGGTTATCCATTCTTGCGGGAATTTCTTCGTCGGCGGGAGTGGGGACGTCGTGCTCCTGGTCGCCGTCGCCATCGCAATCACCATGCTCATCTTCGTCCTCGAACACGTCCTTGAGATCTGTCATTTTCAGGGTGTCTTCGTGTCCCGCACTGCCTACCCATCTTCCTTCGCCGTTTTGGTCAACTACGATCCTTTCGATGGGGAACGACCCATGGTCGGCAACGACGCCGAGGAGTTTGGTAGGAAATAATTGTACGGCACGCAAAAGACCGTCAGATGATCCCGTAAGAATAGTGGAGTGGGAGGAGGGATATGAAGAGGGCAAGGCACAGAGTGCATCAATGGATTGTGGGTGGCTATACCAGTTGAGATGAGAGTGGTGGATGAATTTTCAGAACCATAACGTACCCGGGGACCCTATCGACGCAATCACCCCATCCTTGACTGCGATTGAATATCGAGAGGATTCCCAATTGTGTACCGACGACGACTTTGGTCCCGCTGTAAACGCAACGAAAGAAGTCCACGAGTCCAAGATGGGAAAGCAAGCGGAACCTACTTTTTTATGGCCACGATGGACAGTAATTCGTCCTCCTGATCCTCAGACCTGGATAGCGGCTGCGACGTCTTTCCGCGTACATCCATCACGGATAGGGTGCCATCTGCGCTTTGTGTCGGGAGGATGGGTGAACGGGCAGACGGTGCGGATTAAACAACTACCTTGTGGATACAAGCTGGTTCTTGTCACCTAGCCATAGAAAATCGGAGATGAAATCGAAATGGTGGGTGTACCGGCGTAGTTCCTGCGGCGTTCGTGGGTCCCAAAGCTAGACGATGCCGCGTATGGGTGGATGTCTCACGTAAGTAGAAGGAGGCTGACCTTGATGACCCCGTCGTCATCGCCAGTACAAAACATGTTGGGGAGAAGATGTTTCATGCAATTCACGGGTGAGCTGCTCAACCGCTGGCGATGTCATGAGATGTCCGGGCAGGAAGGGGAGAAGGGACTTGCTCGTGCGCATCTCTGCGGGTATCCGATAGCGTGCCTGTGGATGTGTCGATGGTGCTAGGTGTGTCGGGATGGGCAACGCGCAGTCAGGACAAACGGACGTACAAGATGGACCTGGCTTTTCCCGCTCCGAAGAGACGGGAGCCGTCTTGGTTGTTGGCGAGACAACGACAGGAACGCTTGGAGGGTCTGAGTGAGAAAGCGTGATGGTATTGACCCTGCTCGTCGTATCGGAACGCCTTTATCGTGCCATTTAGTAGGCCTGTATATACGACCGAGTCGTACGGGTGGAAGGCGAGATCGAAAATCTGAGAACCGACCTGAATGTCGGGCATTGTCAGCGATCAAAAATGGTCCTGGGGGTTGCCGAGTGCGGCGTCAACGCAACTTTTTCCGTTCGCTCCATGCAGGACCGATGCGTCCTCCTCTCTTTCTCTGTCTTGCTTCCTTCTTCGCTCTCTCTTTCGCTCTCGCACACGCCATCACTCTTCACCGCGACGTCCTCTACACACGACGTACCACAGCCGACAATGGCGCCCGTCACTGGACACGCGCCTCTGCGAAACGCACCCTCGGCGACGACGCTGGAGACATAAAGCTCGTCGACATCGTCCTCGTCGCATCCATAGATGGCAGCTTCCACGCCGTCAACCGCACGTCCGGTCAACGACTATGGTCCATGTCCGCCGCAGCCAGCGACATCTCGTCTAGCCTTGCACCCCTCGTCCGCACTAAGCACGCTACCATCGACTACGACCTCACCGATGACGACGACACGCACCAGGAGCTCTACATCATCGAGCCCCAGTCCGGCGACATATACGTTATGGCCACTCCAACCAGTCCGTTGCAACCGCTTTCCGTGTCCATGTCGCAGCTCGTCGAACTGTCCCCGTTCAAATTCGACAGGGAGGACGACGAACGCGTGTTCGTGGGCAAGAAAGAGACCTCGCTTCTATCCATCGAACTAGAAACAGGCAAGGTCAAGACGATCAACGCCGAATGTCCCTGGAACCCATTCGAGGACCTCACTCAAAAGGACGAAATCGACCTGGATGAACTTGAAGACTATCCGCATGATGAATACGTTCCCACAGAGGTCTTTGTCGGTCGTACAGGTGAGCGCTTCGAATGGTTTGGGTGACCCGGTTTCAGAACGTCGTCGAAAATAAAGATTATCATGTCGCTATATACAATCGCTCTCCCTCTGGTCGCAGGCTGCCAGTTCACAATCTCTCTTTTTCGTCCTATGGGCCCAACATGCAGGACAGTGCCGTCCAAGCTGCTTACCGGCGCACCCCTGACAATGTTTACATCGAGTCTCTACCCAACGGCCAAATCATGTCATTCAGAGCACGAGAGAGCGATTCAGCATCATATATACGTCGGGAGTCTCAAATTCTGTGGGCTCTCACCTTTGACAGCCCAATGTGAGTCATCATGTTTGATACATCACACCGTTCCTGATTGGGCCTCAAAGCGTGGCAGTCTTTGATGTTCTCTCGAGTTCCAGACGCTCAGAGCTTTTTGTGCTCATGCAGCCTCGTCCGCCAATCTCAGACGTTCTCCAAGGTTTTGACGAGCCTTCTTCAGCGTCAATCTATGATCCGGACACCGCTTACGTCGGTTTCGTAGAGGAAACGGGTTCACTCTTCGTCATGGGTAATGACCACTTCCCACTCATCGCTTTCGGGGACACCGAATACAGCATCAACTCCCGTGCCATCGACCCACCACCTTCTGCCATCCTTGATCTCCCGGATAGAGTTGATGCGATTACAAAACGTCGCATGCTCAGAAGATTGTGTGCTGAGTCCCCTTTCGATACACGTTGTCTGACCGGAAAACGTCCCCTGGATGTGTCCTCCCTCAATTCGAGACAATTACCCGGCGTCCCTTCCGTCGAGCTCCCGCCCGAGCCCGACCCGGCCCCAAACGATGTTGTCGATTCAGCAGAACCTATACCAGTCATCCCTGATACCACCAATAATCTATCCACGCCTGCACTTTCGCGGACGTCTGTTGTGAGTGTCGTAGGGGAAGGTTTCAAATTTTCCGCCGCTCTAGGTACCGTCCTTTTAGCAATGGTTTTTGGTTCGACCTGGCTCTTCAGAGATATGCTTCCATTCGACAAATTATACCCATGGACCCCTCGCTCCGCACACGAAATCCAAACCACATCTATCTCGTCTACCGTTGCTTCGCAAATTCCAGCCGTGGATGCACCGGCAACGCCTCCAGCAGTGCCCGACGGGGAGAATCCCGAGACAACAATACACCCACCATCATCACCACCATTGGATACCGAGGCATCTCCGTCCATTTATGTACCTGTTTCACCAGATCCCGAGGTTCCGCTGACGGACTCGCCCACAATGTCGAAGGAGATCCTGACCGATTCACCGCTAGTGTCCACCATCGACGACATCGAGGAGAGCGAACGGGAAGGGGACGCCGCGGATGCGACACCCAAAAAACGAAAACCCCACAGACGGCGAAGAGGAAAAAAGGGAAAGGGAACCAATTCCTTGGCAGCCGGTACTGTCGATGAAACCGAAGGGGAGAAGGACGCTGAGGGTGTTGCGGCCTTGAAAGGGATTGGGAATGGAAGTGCGGGTGAGGAAAATACAATGCACCCTAGCGCGGCAACATTGGTCGTTCAGTCCGCACCTCGGCCTATTGCACCCTCACTCGTTGTATCCGACACGGTTCTCGGTAAGTTGGATATCCTGTCGGCTTTGACTACTGACAGATGGGTGTTCTCTAGGATTCGGTTCACACGGAACGGTTGTATTCCAGGGTTCTCTTCAAGGGCGGGCGGTGGCTGTCAAACGCCTCCTTCAGGACTTTGTTACGCTTGCTGCCCGCGAGGTTAGCATTCTACAGGAATCCGACGACCATCCCAACGTCATCCGGTACTACTACCAAGAGTCTCAGGGCAACTTCCTCTATATCGCTCTCGAACTCTGCCCTGCGTCGCTTGCGGACATCATCGAATCCCCGGATCAACACCAGGAAATCGTTGCAACTTTTGATCCAAAGCGAGCGCTTCGGCAGATTACCTCGGGATTACGCCATCTCCACTCTCTTAAAATCATACATCGTGACATCAAGCCTCACAACATACTCATCTCGGGTCCCAAAAATGGAGCGACGGGCAAGGACGGAGGGAGGAGGATGCTGATATCCGATTTCGGGCTTTGTAAAAAGCTCGAGGTCGATCAGACGAGCTTTCTGCCGACCGCGCAGGGGGCACACGCTGCTGGTACGGTGGGCTGGAGAGCCCCTGAGCTTCTACGTGGCGACGTGAAGCTGGACGAGTCGCTGAACGACGAGGGGTCGCAATCGTCCACGGACAGCACTAGTACCGTGATCAGCGGGGGCGCATCCACGCCAAAGTCAACGGCGCGCCTAACGAAAGCAGTCGACCTTTTCGCGTTGGGATGTCTATTCTACTACGTTCTCACGAATGGGTCGCATCCGTTTGGGGGCAAATTCGAGCGGGAGGTGAATATCATCAAAAACCTAAAGAGTCTAGATGGTCTGGAGAGGTTCGGGGAGGAAGGCTCGGAAGGTGTTGACCTAATAGGAAGAATGCTTGATCCAGAAGCTTCGCGACGGCAAGTGGGGCCCGCGTTTCTTATGCGCTTGCTTCTGACCTGCTTCTTTCGCATGGCTTGTAATACAGACCGGATACGACATCGTGTCTCGTGCATCCCTTCTTCTGGGATCCAGCGCGCCGACTGAATTTCCTCCAAGATACATCAGATCGTTTTGAAATCATGTGTCGAGATCCCCGGGACCATATTCTCGTCGTTCTCGAGACGGGTGCGTCTGACGTCGTGGGACACGACTGGCACGCCAGGCTCGACAAGGTTTTTATCGAGAACCTAGGCAAGTTCCGTAAGTATGACGGAAAGAGCGTCCAAGATCTATTGAGGGCCCTGAGAAACAAGGTAAGCCCTGCGCATCTACCGCAGCTTCTGTTCAGGGTCTCATGCACGACGCGGACGTAGAAACATCACTATCAGGATCTTCCGGACCACGTGAAACGGACGTTGGGGCCGATGCCCGAAGGCTTCTTGGGTTACTTTACAAAACGATTTCCGCGGCTGTTCATGCACGTTCATGGGGTCATCTCCGACATGCATCTACGCACGGAGCCCATGTTCAGAGCGTACTTTGAGCTGAACGAGTCGTGATCATGCCCTTGTCCAGCACCGATTTCCTCCCTTCGCCGTGGACGCAGGGTGCCTGTCGGTTTCCTTTTGCTCTCTGCTATCGACTGTCGCGTTACGTACCGGTTTTTTTTTTTGGTTTTACGTTGACCCGTTCCCTGTTTCATATGTACATCTACGTATGCATACCATACTGTATCGGACTTGGGTCCCCCATCGCTTCTCACTACTGACTCGAGATATTCCCTCGGCGTCATTTCCTTCTCTCTTTTTTTTTACTTGCTAATTTATTGTACCGTGACGACTGTCAAGACCACCAGCCTAGCTTGGATCTGTACTTGTACGCTGCCTCCTTCGCATTTCACTTTCTTACCGCTAGACATCATTTCATCAATACACGAGGTAATGCATACAATCGGGTGAATTTGCTCGACAAACAAGACCGTCTATATTATATAAACTCGCGACAACCATTATCCTGGTATATACTTATGCTTGTTTCCGCTGCAGACCCTTGGGTAGCGCTTTCTTCCACGGTAGGAAATCCCGTCCTTGCATATATGGTCGCAGCACTTCGGGTATTACGAGGCCCTGTCAAAGAAACTCGGTCAACGCGAAACAGGGGACCCAGAGGACATACATCGGGTGTCTGGTAATTCTCGACGAGACAGCAGAGCGCTCGCTCGGTGGCACACATGGTTCCGTTGAGCATGTGGACGTATACCTTGCGCTGTTGGTCCTTTGACTTGAGGCCACACCGGACCTCGAGCCGCCGGCTCTCTGCCGAACGTGTTCCCGTCAAGGTGAGCACCGACCTCAATACGGAAGGAAGACGCACGATAGTCGGTGCAATTCGAGCACGAGACCAGTTCCTTGTACCCCCCCTGGAAGGGGAACCATGCTTCCAAGTCGCACTTTTTCGACGCGGCGAGGTTCAGTGCCCCGCTGGCGATCGCGACGACGCGATAGGGTAGCCCGAGGCTTTGGTAGAATGCCTCGCTATTGGCTAGCATGGTCTCGAGCGCGGTCCAGCTGTCCTCCGGCGCGGTGATGACGAACTGCTCGACCTTTTCAAACTGGTGGACGCGGAAGATGCCCCACATGTCGCGCCCCGCCGAGCCGGCTTCCTTTCGAAAACAGGTCGAGTAACCGGCGTAATAGATCGGAAGCTGGGTTTTAGGGTCTTCGAACCATTCATCGGAGTGAAATGCAGAGATAGGCTGTTCTGACGTGGCGATGAGATACTTTTCATCTTCGGCGGCGATGACCTGTGGCAGGTAATGCGATCGCGTCAGGTGTCTGATTTGGGGCGCGGGTGACGAGGTGCGCGGTGACGTACCTTGTAGAGCTCTTCGTCGAATTGGCTGAGCTGTGCAGTCTTGCTCATCACATCTTTGTTGACCATGAACGGAGGTTGTATCTTTTTGTAACCACGTTTTCGGAGGAAATCGAGGGCGTAAGAAATGAGTGCTTGGTTGAGATCGACGCCGTCGTCGGTGAGGAAATAGCCTCTGTGGCCGACTACCTTTGCGCCTGTGTGCGTTGGACTGAGCGATGAGGACGGGATACGGATGTGTGTGAAAGAGCCTACCTCGTTCGAGATCCATGGCGTCTAGCCGGAGAAGGACTTCATGATGTGGCATGATGTCGGTCTTTTTCTCCACTTGGCTGTTTGGGCCGTCGGGATGCCATGTCCGTAGTGTCACGTTATCGTCCTGTGATGCGTACATGAGCGGGGTGCACGACGGAGCATACGGGAATATCCACCTCCGTCAAGCTGACTGGGACATCCTTGGCGACGATGTTTCCGACGGTGCTCGCCTTTTGGCGCATAAGCAATTCATATTCGCGCGTTTCTTTTCGTTTAGCTTCTACTTGGGCATCGAGGGTCTTTTTCTGCACGACAAGATCGTCCGCGGGCTCCTTTGCCTCGAATTGTCATCAGATGGGGGGATGTATCACATGGAACGCGTGTCAACCTTTTTCTTGGCGCCGATCTCTTTCTGGACCACATTTATTTGTTTGTTAAGGCCATTGAGCTCGTAGTCCACTGGAGAGAACGATGAGGGGCCACGATTAGCTTTGATCGGGGTGGCGACGCACTTTTGACCCACTCGGCGTACATATCGATGACCTGATCGACGAGCTCGACTGGCTCGCCGCGTTTTCGCTGCGATTCACGAATCTCCTCTGCGTTTCCGCCCTTGGTGTCTATGAAGCTCGTTACGTCGAGTGTCATGGTGGTCAAAATCTATGTTGGGTATCCTCCGAGCGTTCATCTTGATACCAGTCATGTTACGTAATCGTACACCAGTCCGTGTCTAGTCATAGTGACTGAACCACCGCAACCAAAGAAAAAAGAAAAAGGCCCAAAGCTGCTCGAATACGCGCTTTGGCTTTTCTTTTCTTTTCTTTTTTTTCTTTTTCTGGCGTGGACGTGAACAAAAGCCAACAGTGCAAGAACCCACGTGGATCAACAAAAGTAAACACAACCGCGTCCACACATATCTCCTGTCTACCACTTGTCCTCGAACCATATCTTCCTGCTTGTCTCATAACTCGACCTCGTCCTGCACATCATGTTCCAGTTTCTACGACGCGTATCGGGCTCGCTTCTTCCCCGTCCAGACCGCCCGTGGAGGGATGACGGTGCGTATCCGCAAATCTTCCATTACGCACCAAGACTGACGCGCTTCGACTTCTCGATCCGATCTGGTCGTCCGCTAGCCACATCACATGCCCCAACGATAGGACGCAAGCGGAGGTACAGCGTCACGGAACAAGATATCGACGACTTTCCCTCTGCCGTGAAAAAGATGAAGAACGACCCCATCCAACATGATGCCGATAGTGACTCTGCGTCGGACCAAGAGAGCCAAAAGGGAGATGTCGTTTCCCTGGTCGAAGGCCGAGAGGTCAAAGAGGTCACAAAGGGTGTCAAGGAGGTCGATCTCGAGGGTGAGGAGGCCGTAGAGGATGCATCGTCAATACCACTTGATGGTGTTCCACTTCCCGATTCCCCATCTGGGTCGCCGGAGCCAGAGTCCGAGTCCTCAGAGTCAATCAAATCGGATGCAGTCCAGGAGACCGCAGACGAGGTCCACGAGGTTGATAAGGAGGGCTCTGTTGCCTCTTCAGCACCCGAGAATCATGTGGACGAGGAACCCGAGACGGAACCCACGATGGACGGTGATGCCTCGAGAGACGGAACCGCGCCGGCCCAAGGGGTCGCCCTTCAAACGGTCGAGTTGGATTTGAATGACGTTCCAGAAATCTTGGAGGCCAAGGCATGATGCTTTACGCTCGAGGTACACGTGCTTCGTGGAGGCTGGCGTACGGTCGGATCTACGGCGTAAATTTACTACATGGACCAGGCTATTCTTGCTGACGACTTACCATACGTATACCCGGATTCTCTTATATATAGTAGCTAACTCCCCTTCCATTCTATGAATCTTCAGACTTGGTTACATAAAAATGTTAATGTAGTTTGCCACGGTCGTTCAACTTGTGTGACGGCAAACAAGGTCTTACGAGCTACCATATCAGCGTCCTTCATCCCCTCGAAATGCTATCGAAGCGGCCAGGAGAATTACACGAGGTCGCATGTGCCTTGAGATGCAAAGGCTGCGCAACATCGTGTCGGACCCCACTTCTAGTTCACTATCTCAACGCCCGGGTTTGTCCCCACACTTGCTCGAATTCATTGCGCCGTCGTCATACCGGTTAGTCCAAGGTTTTCGGTATGCTTTTTACTTTCAGGTTCTCCGTGGTGGTTCCGGAACGGGGGGCTGACGATCGACCGCCGTGTACCCAACATGCATGTGCAGCGTGCTCACTGAGTCATGCCAGCCGCACATGCCTTGTCTACTCCTACTCCTGCACCGCGTTTGCCAGCCGCCCACCTGTTTCGCCCGGGTGTGTCCGTTTCATTACAGCCCACGTCGACACGTCCAGTGACATGCGTCCACTGGCCGATAGGCCTGATTCCTCGCCAAACACGCACGTCATACACCCGTGGATTGGTGCTGCGTGCATATAACGGATGGTGCTCTTCTGTTTGCCGTTCCATTCCTCCCACGATTCCATCTCGTTCCGACCCTCTCGCCTCCCTCCAGGAAGTTGCACCGCAGGCCCGTTTTCTCGCTGGCCGCACGTAGACCATCGGACAGTCGTACCACTATTTATCCAGAACCTCCGCCACGATCGATACCCATTTCACTGGCGGGGTCCCAGAGTCAAATTGCGAGGTAATTCTTCATAATAAAATACTTTACCTCCCCGAATCCGTCAGCATCAGCTGCGGTGGGCAGGGGGCAAAGTGATCCCTTGGTTTATTCGCCGTATACAGTCTATAACCGTATAACATGCGCCGTTTATTGGGTTTAAAGGACACGACGAACACGCACTCCAACTCAAAAGGCAAGGAACGTCAGCGGGATTCTACCCTCCCACCCATATCCTCGTCCTCCCGCACACCCATGGAGGTCCACGTTAATACCGAAGTTCACTCTGCACCCGACCGCCGGGGTCTTCATCCCCTCACAAGCACGACGACGCTGGTCCCTCCGTCGCCCGCATCCTCTGACTCCCGACCGCTTCCCCCCGAGATCCGCGTTCCGACACATCCATACCCATATTGGCAAGGATACACCCACACTCCGTCTTCGTCCTCGCAAAGCAGTCTAGAATCGCCGATGACCCCTTCGCACGTGTCATGGCTGAGTCTACCCAACGTTCCGGGGAATTCCGACAATACCAGCAATGGTAACACCACGCATCCTGGTCTAACTGACTCCGCCCTTGTCTCCCAGCCCTCGGGGGGGCCGTCATCATCCTTCGTTCAAGGGAGGTCATCCCCCAGTCCGCACTTCCCACCACCACCACCAACCAACCCGCCCCCGAACATTTCCGCACGTCCCAAAATCCATACTGCAAAGAGTACGCACTCTCTTCGCGTGCCTGTTCAGGAATTCTTCAATCAGCAGCTCTCGCCCATCGTTGAGCAAGATTACCTTTCCCCCGAAAAGCGACCCGTGTCGCTTCCCAGTTCAAGTCGCGAGGGTGGAGGGTCACGCTCTAGCACTGCGCATACGGCAAGGACGAGCGCTGTGATGATGACACCCGTGAGTCCGGTGAGTGGTGGGATTGGGACGGCTACCGTCACCCCGGTTAGCCCTGTGCCCATCACCCCCGTGTTGGCGTCTGCAAGAGGAACGCCGCCCACGCCCCAAACACAGACGCCGGTGACACCTTCGTATCCGGGCGGGGTTGTACCCTTCGCGAGGAGGAAAGAAGAGGACGGAAGTGAATCACCTCGCAAAAACTCATCAAGTATCTCGCTTTGTTGTTTCTGGATGGAAAAGAGCTGATTTATCAATGATAGTGCCTTCTCCGGTATCAACCTTTATTCTGAGACCGCTCAATAGGTCGATCAGTCTATCATCTACGCGGACGCATCAGTCTAGCGTATCTTCTGTTACGCCACCTGTTATACCTCCGTTGGACCTCAAACCCGAATTCAAGAGCCCGGCACTCTTGGCAACACCGACCTCGTTCCACTCACGAGGACTACTCGAAGTTGGTGCGCACGATGACGACTCGGCATCTGACCGGAGGGCGAGTTTCGTCACTGCCCAGACAGGGTTAGGGAGGGAGAGCAAGTATTCGCTTGGGCAAGAGGAGGTCTTTGTCGATGCGGAAGAAGGCTTCCGATGTGATGCCGACGGAACCGTTCAAGCATTCGACCCCTGTCTCCTCGAGGACACTGCCGCTACTCCATCTACACCCCAGCCACCCCGAATGCCTCAGGGTGAGGCTCCTAAGCCGGTTAAGCCGCCCGTACCCGCCCGTACCACTATGCACCCTCGTTCTGCCTCGCGTACATCTATTGCTCCACCCTCGTACAACCATCCGCCGGGTCCGCACAGTTCCGATAACCACTTCCAGCTTCAATCACAACCACAGCCTCTCCTTCACCCACCCCGCCCTACTCCATCCCCCGCCATACACACATCGCGTTCCCGCATAAGTGCGCCGAGTCTCCAGGACCTCGGCACATCCATCTCCACATCATCTTCGTTCATCGACCGACGTTTCGCACCATCTTCAGTCTACCTCCCTCCTGCCTTGGAACGCCAAGGCGTGCGCGACGCAGGATCGAGGTGGACGCCACACCAAGAACGCACGGACACCATACGAGTCCTCTTTTGGCTGGGCTTCATCGCGCCGTGGTGTTGGCTCATCGGGGGATGGCTGGTCTCGCCCAGGCCTCCGCGTGAGTACGGTCCCGGTGCGATATACGGCAGGGGGTACCACAACACGCCCAGCGGCGGGGGAAGCAGCCTCCTTCCGCTATGGACGAACACGAGTAAAAGTATGCAGAGCTTCGACACGACGAAGATGTCTCACGGGTACCCGTTCGTCGCGCCGTCGGCGCTGAGTTTGACACCGCCACCGCCACCATACCAGAGTCGGCGGGCGGCGGCGGTGCTGATGCCCAAGCCTCTGAGGGTGGAGAGGAGTATGAAGAATCCATGGGTGAGGCGCTGTCGGGTTGCAGCGGTGACGAGCGGGGTGATCATTCTAATTGCGTTTATCATCGCAGTCGTCGTGGCCGGCACGAGCCAGAGTGTGTGAGAGGGAGTAGCCGTGTTTCCCCCGTGCACTCAATTGCTGATGGGATACACGTTATTTTCATTCTAGTTTTTGTTGTAGTGCTTTATGGAGGCCAGTTATGTACTAGTTCGATTGTTTCTCATGGGTCAGATCTACCGGTTGGTATTCGTCTCATGTATCTTGGGGAGCGGTGGGAAGACAACATGGAATGACAAACATGGCTGGCGTGACTGGGGGTGATATGCAAAGGGAATGTGCGTTCGTCCGCTTCTCCCTGTACACAAACAGCTTGCCGCCAAAATTACGGGAGGTGGAGTTGCGCCTCTTGTCTTCGATGACGATGGTGACCACCTCAGGGTTGTTATCGCAGTGGCGCAGCTCGCGTCACCCTCACCCTACTCGACGACGACAACACGGCAATCGCAACTTTTACGGTCGCGGTCGCGCCGCCACGAAGTGCAGGACATCCCTGGGTCGGATGTCAGTGCTGGCACCCAGGGGTACACCCGTGCGTCTGCCCAAGATTCATGTGAGACCTCGCAGCGGATAACACAAGTTCGACGACGTGTGGGATTTCTGTTTCATTGACGGCCAGAATCGAGTGAATGATCATCGGTTAGGAAACATTCTTGGGCCATTTTTCCGGAAGCAGAGAGGATGCTGAATATGATGCGAAGGGGACGAACGTCCAGGCCAGCCTCTTCATGCACACGGACAGGGCATGCAACATATACATATGCAATGAGATTGCTCGTGACCGGTGATACATGATGATACATATTTGGGAAGAGTAACAGGACAGAGTTCACAGAGAGAAAACACTAGATCGTATGTCCTAGCGATAGATAGATGACTACAGTCCATTCAAGTTCCTTCGGCTTACACACTCACACATACATGATTGTCACGGAAGGTCCATTGGTGGAGACAGATGTCAGAACTTGGCTGTTCTGTTGAATGTTGACGATGTTGGCACCGGAAGGCGTGTAGGTCCCATTGCCAGTGGCCTTGGCATTGGTGAAGGTAACACTGCTAAAGTTGGAAAAGGGAACGAGGTTTCCACCTTGTGCAAAGTCTTCGACGATCCACTCTGCGTTCTGCTGACAGAGAGCGAAAGTAGAGTTAAGATTCTGGGACACCTTCTCGCCATTAGTCAGGTTCTCGATGATGGCAGCCCCAGACGTCATAGAAGACGCATTAACAGTGAGCCTGATGACATCTCCGGGGGATATTTTGATACCAGAGAAATTGTGTGCAGAGTCAGGGTACCATTCATACCAGGCTATTTACAAACGAAGGAGAGAATGCTGAGAAGGGCGAGAGTGAATAATGAAGTATCACTTACCATCATACGAGATCCGACCGTTGGAGAGAGTAAAGTCGATGCCGGTCTGGAGAATGGCCTGCGTGCACGTGTCACCGTCGATACCGACCCAGGCAGAAGCAGCACTGCCATTTTGACCAGACGGAATGGGAACAGTGAAAGTTCCAGTAACAGAGGTGAAGGTTCCCTGTTTGAACAAGATAGGATGAGATCATGCAAGACACCGTCCACGAGGTTGAAGACGGACTCTACCCTCATCCCAAACAGCACCAGCCCAGTTGACGCTGTATTTGCCATTCATGACACCCGCAACGCCAGTAGGCTGCTCAAGATAGTTGGGCTGCGACTGACGGCCTCCGCGACGGCGGGCCACACGAACGTTGTACGGTGGGGCAGGAACTGCCTGAACTAGAACTGCACAGGCGAGCAAGAAGGTGGAGAGCAAGAAGGCTTTGAACAGCATAGCAGGTGCGAGAGGAAGAGCAGTCTTGAAGAGTGCAGTGCATCCTCAGGCTTTTATACATCTAGTAAGCCCCTCGCCTGGCATGGCCACATTCGTCTGTGGGAACGTGTATGCTGCACGCGGGGACACGACCTCCTGATGGGTTGCGATTAATCACGATACGGTCAATGAAGCGTAAGTTTCCGCTTAGCTGTGGAGCAGAATCGCGCACGACAAACCGAACAAACCGATTATCAGAGTTTTCTTGGCAAGTAGTTTCCTCTGGTGTATTCCTTCCGGCTTCTTGCCATCGGGCTGAGTCCTCCTATCTAAGAATGCCGAGCGGTAAGAGCTAGGTCGCGTCTCCGCTATGATCAATGTCAATTTACAGCAGCCACACGTTCACTGCCAGGCACTTGCGCCGACAGTCCCTTGATCAGCGCCTCCAGCCGGTAAATCTCCGAAGAGGATACGCTTGGCGTTCTGTAGTTCCTAAATGAAGGTGAAAGAATGGCGTCGCTTTCGTCACGGAAGTTAGGTGACGGCGACCGGCAACCAACATTGAACGGCCGCCATCATTGTGGAGCCTGGCTCAAGAGTACCGTGGAAATCCAATTTGGAGCTGGCGTACTTGAGGGGTATTATTCGAGTGGTCGCCGTGCGCCGCAGAACTGACAAGTATGTGACCTACTGCTGGCAACCGCTGACAATCATATTGTATTTGAGTGCTTGACTGCATCTGTGCCAGGCTGCTCTTCTGACAAGGGCAACTCGCACGCTTGCAATGGAATGGACATGATGGACGAAGTAGCTTCGATACGGATTTTGGGCATGTGTTCGACAATGACACTACCGAACATTTTGAGACGAAGTATCGCCAGGCCCTACCTAAAAAGGCAACACCATAAGTGTACACTACCAATTTAAAGCAGTGAGGTAGTGGCAATGCTGAGACGAAGCATGGGCGGGTTGGACGATCCGAGAGGCATCGAGACCAATTTGTGGCACGAAAAGAACTGAATCCATACGAATGGGATACAAGGTGTAACAGACGGCGCAACGAGCAGCACACGCTACAACTCGAAACAAGTCGGAATGCAGCCGTAACGGGTGACCGCCCGACGCGCTGGACCGCTACGCCAAAAGGCAACAATACCGAATGCTAGCATTCAGTACTACGGACTGTATACATGCTAGTTATAGGTATCTAGGTAAGCCTTAGGGCTTACGGCAGCTGCTAGCTGTAGACAACACGAGTCAGCGCAGAACGAAACATGAATGGACAATATACCAAGGCCGTCTCTGTCATTCCCCGTACACCATAGAAGGCCTATTGAGGCCTTGAACGTGCCACGCTGTCGAGAACGATTGAAATCACGATCTAGAGCCATCAAGTCAGTCGAGTTGAGACAGTGTACATACCAGCTTCAGTGGGATGGCGTGGCTGTCATGACTGACAGGCTCTCGTCATTTTCCTTGCCGAAGGACCCTTTATTGCCTCTTTGGGCCAACTGCAGCCAATCACAGCGCCCCAATGGCATACGAAAGAGTCGTCAAGCGATAACGTTACACCCGGTCTGCTGAAGCAGATGAACGACCACATCGAGGCTGAATCAGGCGCATACAGCATATCGGAAGCATTGAGGACGAACTGCTGAGGTTGTCAGCACCCTAACAAGGCATGACACGCGGGCGCAAGAGAGGCAGCCAGCCTCCAGGTGACAAGACAGCGCACATTCAACAATAGCCGAAGCCCGACTACTTGTGTTACTGTAGTGTTAACAAGGTTCTTTAGATGTAGGTTTTTTTCATTGAGACCTTTCAGTTATATGTACCATTAACAATCTCTGTCAATGCTACAGTAGGATACATCAATACTACCGGATACTGCTCGACTCGAAGTCGGCTCAAGGCAACAGTATGGCGGGTAACAGGTATCGGTACGGGTATGCAAATGGAGTGCCCGCGGATTTACCACCCTTCGCGAGGGTACGGGGGTACGGGTACGACTGTCACCCGTGGGTACCCATGCACTTTCCTGTCGATTCTTGGTGTCCTACTCTAGGTATATTCTTTGAGACAGTGAACGGTATGGTTTCCGAGGAGCTATGATGAGTCGTTGATGTAGTATGAGACGACCGAGGTGGCAGGTCCTAGGCATGTTTGTTTGTTTTGTTTTCCCACGGCTTAACTTGAAGAAAGGCAACAAGTCGCCCAGAATTCGCTGCACCAACTCTAATACAGTACTACCTACCCACTCTGGTACAGCGGTGCGACAAAAGGTTACTCGTGGGACGTCTTTAACTTGTGGAAGCCCTGCATGCTCGTCTTTGGCGTGCTTGTCTACCGCTGGACTTCGCCACGGGCGGGCCGTACTCGCGCGGAGATCCGGGCGACTCGAAGACGAACTACTACATCCGTGCGCATGATAACGGTAATTTAATTGAGACTTGGTTCAAGGCTCGAGGCCAGTTAACTTACCCCTTGTTTCAAGTCGAAGAGAAGCCAATGCTATTATATATCCGATTGTCTGTTCCAGAGGTAGGCATGGGGCTAAGGACGGCTCTGTAAAATTTTTCAAGATCCTTGTTGTGTCCGTAGGGCATAGCCCTTTGTTGGTCAGCACGTGTGGGGGTTGTCGTCTATGCGAGTATCGCTATGTGGTGTATGTACTGACGTTGGCTCTGTAATTGGCAGCGGTTAAGGCTGCCGACGCAGTCAGCGACTCGTTCGGCCTCGGGAATGGAGGTACTAACCTGTGTCACTTCGATATTGGTGGCCGCCATATCGGTGGGTGTACCAGGACAGTTCCCAGCTAGACACAATTCCCGGCTAGGTTGACAGATCATTGGTGTTCGCCTATGATGTGTACGTGGCCAACACTTGGCCGACAAGGTCGTGCGAAGACCTCGAACTGATCGGACCAACGCTGCCCTTGTGGCATTCGAGCTTAATGGCATGCTCTTGTAGCTGATACGGAGATCATCGGGCGATAAATAAAACGAGCCGTTTTCACCCGTTGTGCTTTCAGCACAGGTTTTTGAAAGTAAATACATTTCTATAGGAATATTTACAAATGCAACAAATTTTGATGTGATATACAGTACAAATTTTCAAGTTTCTATATACTTCAGGTGGGCTCAGTTTTGGGCCTTCAGCCCAAGGGAGACATTCATAGTGAAGATCCCTTTGGACCTTTGGCCCAAAGGTATCTGAGTTTGTGGTGTAAATGTTTTTTTATCTAGGTGTGATGTCTCTGAAGGACCTTTGGACCTTTGGCCCAAAGGTTTTTCAGGTTTTGGTGTAGATGTAGTTTTTTACTGAGTATATTGTACATGTGTTCATTTCATAGAAAATATGAAAGTAGATATTACAGTTCCAAGTTTCTTTGTTGTGCTGAAAGCACAGGTTTTTCAGAGTAATGACATTTCTATAGAGATATTTACAAATGCAAACAAATTTTGATATGTGATATACAGTACAAATACAAATCAGATTTCCAAGTTTCTATATGCTTCAGTCCAAACTACATTTGTGGTTTTAGTATTTTCACTATCTTCTGAAAAGAGCACTTTGATATTTCTGGGATGAGTACACCTTGAAAGAGCCACATAAAGTTGACCATGAGAGA
>JBBPLR010000107.1:0-49786 GCA_038089915.1 Sutorius australiensis | reverse complement strand
ATTGATCCTACGTCGTGACCGTATTTGGGAGTCAAGTAGCGCTCAGGTCGTCTGCTCAAACATGAAGACGACCGTTTTCGATATAGCACAAGGAACAAAACCTGGGTATACGACACTGACCGACGATCCTGTTACAAAATGACAAAGGGAAGAATACTGAGCGTCAGAGGGTGTGGTGATGTTTAGGATAGCATGCGAGATATCAAGACAGCAACGACGTAAATCGTAACAATCGTGAATGAAATGAAGAGTGGTCCCCCTTACATGGCCGTGAGGAATTCTACACACGTCCGTGTGACTGAACTAGTAGCGCACCGCCCGCCAACTGCGATCAAGTGACCAAGCACGCCACTATCAATGTTGAACCGGTGCCGTCTGCACAGCACCTGATGTAGCAGCTGACTGGGTTTCGTCTGTCGTCTCCGCATCCTTTTCCGGCAGGTACAGCTCGTCGTCAGGGTCAGATAGTTCGGCCCACCACCGTCCTGCTTGGAGAATTAGGACGCCAGTGAGTGCGACGCTGCAAACGAGATGATTGGACGCGAGGTCTAGCGTTGGTGAGCGGAGCGAACGTGGGAACGCGTCCATTGCAGAATGCAAAGGGATGGTTGCGAACTTTTCACATAGGTCTGGAAAGAGAGGGTCGTGTCGTGGCAGACTGCATATGGAACGAGGACATACTCGGGAGGACGGCGTAGATGTACATTAAGACGGTCGTACCGTAGAGGACTGAAGCGTCATTAGACATGCGTCCGGACTCATGTGTGTGATACGTACAAATGCTTCCCCCATCAAACATGAGGTTTCCTGCTTCGCCATCTCGGAAGCTCCAAAAGATGGTAGCACCACCGAGAACGACGATGGCGGAGAGAACGTAGAGGACGTGAACGGGCCCTTTGGTCAATATCGAGTAATACGAAGCGGCCGTCCAGAGATGTTCGTCGGTGACGGGTGACTTCCACAACGTCAGCGAGTCTGCGATCCAGTGGGTAAATAGAGAACCTGTAAAAGTATGAGACGAGAACGCATATGAGGTCGAGACGATCACCAAGCAGAAACGAAGTCACGCATACGACGATGCCAGCTCGTACGCCCATCGTCGTTCTTGTCGTGTGCCGAACTCGGGCTTCAAAATCACGAGCGTTTCGTTTTCGGAACCTTCCGATGCTTGGTCTCGCACGACGACGCTGTCTTTCCACGCGACCATGGTTTGTCGATCCAGAACTAGTTAGACAACCACCACCACATATCCTTCCAAGATCGCACGACCTTCCACCAGAACTCCCCGTTCCAGTAAAAGACCTCTTTCGTACGCTCAGTCGGTCACCCTTTCTCGAGTCATCGACCCTCGAGGTCAAGAAACCGTCCATAATCCCTCCCGGACCACCGTTACCAAAGTCGATTCCCAAAGGCCGGCGGGGTCGTGGGCGAACCTATTCTGGCGAGGGCATTGGAGGTGATGAAAGTGGTATATGGAATTGGTTCGTGGTCGCACAGGTGAGGTCGCCTCTCATATTCTTACCTGCGCTCAACTTCCGCAAGGTCAAGGAAGGTACTGAAAATCGAGGTTCCATCGAAGCCGTCGTCAGACTAGTGCGAAAAACGGCAAGTTCATCTTGTCTTGTCTTATCGACGTTGCTCATTCGTATTAGCTACTTAAAATGCACCCACCTGTACACTTGCCCCCCAATGCCAAACGGCGGGGTCACCACGGCTGGGCGATGGTCGATGCAGGGGACTTTGCGATCCATATCCTCAGCCGGGAAGCTCGCCAAAAGTATTTTCTGAACCAGTCACAGTGGTGACGCCATCTATACCTGTGTTGTAGACAACTGCTCCACGCTGCGCAAGATCGAAAAACAGCAGAGGCGTACACAACGAATGGACCGAGGCACGGACGAATTACTATGAGCAAGGAAAGTCTGACCGTGCATCGTAAACTACACGAAATATAAGGACCAGCTGTTGGTCGGTAGTTATGGGCTTTCTTGTGTATGAAGATACATGTCCACAGCCAGTGTTGCTTCCAGGCTTTCCAGACTGAACGCCGCACTAGATCAGGATGGTGAGCTCCTTGAACATGACCCGACGCCGTCCTGGATCGTGTAGTGAAGACCAGAGTGAATAGTGCGGTGCATCTTTGCCTACCTTTTCCCACAAACGATCCATCCATCTCCACGAATATTTTAATGTCATTGGCATCCCGCTCTCGTAGTTCAGCTTCCACCACCGGCGAACATGCCCCCTTCGTATCTACCTACACATCCCGACACTCTCGTTCGTCGACCAACGACTCAGCGGAATCCCTCCGGAACCTCGAACTCACGGACGGACCGATGCTAGCGCCGCCTCGCAGACTACGAACGTTTTCCTCCGCGGGGTTCGACTTCCGGGCGGACCTGCTCCCGCTGAGCGAGACGGTCAGCGAGGCGGACGTGTCGTTGAGGGAAAGCTCCGGGGCGGAGAAAAGCATTAGTTTAGTACACGGTAAGTGCGTTTCGTCGGTCTTTGTGGTTCAGTGTAACTGGACGGTTCGAGCAGGTATTGGACTTGTCGTTGGATTGCAGGTGTGTCGTGTCTTGGTGGTTGGTCCGATTTTATTCATACAATTACTCGCGCTAGATTGGCTCCGGAATATTGTGCGCTACGTTTCCATCCCAGTTTCTCGTCGAGGCTGACAGAACTCCAGTTCTTCACCGGGTGTCGTGGTTGCAAATACCCACAGCGTCGGGGCAAGTCTACTGGTCTGGCTTGCATCCGGTTTGCTCGCCTGGACGGGCGCAAGCAGTTTCGCAGAGCTTGGGTAAAACGATTCTTATCTCAAGCGACCTTTGCTATAATTCGATCGCCCTAGGTCGAGTATACCTCTGGATGGCGGTGCCCAAGCCTACTTGTCATACGCTTATGGACCACTCGCATCGTACCTCTTTTCCTGGACAGCCATCTCTGCATTAAAACCAGGTTCGTGGGCATAGTCTGACCCCTCTCGCTCATCGCTCATCCTGTGATGCACAGGCGGTAACGCGGCCATCAGCCTCATATTTGCTGAATACATCAACCGGCTCATGTGGCATATTACTCGTGATCAGGTGTCACCTGCAAGCATCCCGCAATGGTCTATCAAGCTCACTGCGGCTATAGCGGTCATTCTCGTGGGTGTCATATGTGCAGCGACACGGAATATGGGAACCAGAGCTTCAGTCGTGTTCACGACTGTCAAGGTGAGCGGTTCTAGAAGAGCCAAGACCGCAACTGATAAACGGTTCAACTCTGGATGATAGATTTGTTCATTGGTACGTCATGTTGTTTTTGTTCTGTGCAGTAGGTATACCGGGTTGTAGATATCAATCATCGTTTTGGGTCTTGTACAACTAGCTCGGGGGCGAGCGTCGGAATCGTTCAAGGGGCCTCTATTCGATGACTCGAGCACAAGTCCAGCAGCATATTCCCTCGCACTTTACTCTGGTCTATTTGCATTCGATGGATGGGATCAAGCAAACTATGTCGGCGGGGAGATGCATAACCCGGAGAAGAACATACCCAGAACAATTCATCTCAGTATGGCGCTTGTCTCCGTAAGCGATCTCGTTTCAGGTCTGAAACAAGGTTAACGCACACAAAAGATACTGTTCCTGCTTACCAACGTATCGTATCTCGTGGTGCTCGACAAGACAACCGTGGGTAGTAGCAATGCCGTCGCGCTCGATTTCGGTCGTGTACTTCTTGGCCCAATTGGTGGAGTCGTGTTCGCGGTCTGCGTGGCAGTCTCCTGTTTCGGTGCTCTAAACGGTAGCGTTTCTTCCCGACTGACGTTTCCATCGCTTACTCGGAACGAAAAGGGTCAACGTTCACGTCTGCGCGGCTCATCCGGGCGGCAGGACGAGAAGGATTCCTCCCCGCTGTGTTTGGCAAGCTGAACAAATCGCGACGGACGCCAATAAATGCCATTTTGTTACAGACGGCATTGACGATTGGGTTCATCGTCATCGGAGGCGGGTTCCAATCTCTGGTCAACTTTTCGGTGGTGGCGTCTTGGTCGTTTTATTTTTTAACTGTACGTGACCGCCTCTGATTGCCTCTTGTGAGCCCAGTTTGACGTGAATCAGGTGCTTGGGCTAGTTATATTGCGGATAAAGGAGCCCAACCTCGCAAGGTATGATTTGCGTGCTTGTGGTCTCGGGGATGCTCATGATATGCACGTCATCAGACCATACAAGACATGGATCATTACGCCCCTCACGTTTTGCGCTGTTGCGATATTCTTGTTGTGTATGCCGATCATTGCAGCCCCGCTCGAGGCCGCTTCCGTTCTGGGTGTGTAGCCTGCCCAATATTGGGCGAGCATCCAATGATGGATCTCGTTTACAGGCTTTGTGCTCGCTGGTGTACCGATGTATTATCTCACGCATAGAGAAGAACAAGCGAAACTTACATTTTTATTGGGTGAGTGTTCTCGATCGCGTGGGACTTGGACCTGCTGATGACGAAACCGTGCATCGACTAGGCTTCCTAGGGTCTCTTTTCGACCGAATACGAGGGCGTCCGAATGCGGGTGCTGGGTGGCAGGCGGTATCTACGGAATCTGACGAGGTTGAGATGCGCACGACGAACAGATGACGAGTGGAGAGCAGGGATCTCCGTGGACGAGCGGGAGTGATCAGTCTTGATACCACGGGTTTGAGGTATACCGATAGATGACATGCTAGACATGTGGCGGATGGTCGAGATGGTATACGTGAGATAGATCAGTCACATCATAATCGCGCGATTTCCAAGTTTACATGCTGTGCACCACCAAACTGGTGCTGACTGGAGGGTATAAAGCTTGGACCGGGCATCGATGAACCATCTGATCGCAATCTTTCCATCCATCCATTACAATGGTGCGTAGACACTCGGAATCATCAGATTAAGAGGCTGACGAGACACAAATAGGGCGAATACGAGTTCAATGTCAAGGTATTGGATATTAGGACCTACACGAATGGGGTCGGGATGCTGACGGGCCGTCTTAGATGACCTGCGGAGGATGTTCCGGGGCCGTGTCACGAGCACTCGCGAAAGTAGAAGGTATGCGCGGTCGTTTGGAAAGGGAAGCGAACATTGACGTTTGACGGTGCTGCGCAGGGATCACGTATGACGTGAGTCTCGAGACACAGACGGTGGTGGTCAAGGGCGATGTTCCGTACGATACCGTGCTAGAAAAGATCAAGAAGACGGGCAAGGAGGTGAGTGTATCGTCGATTTTAACCATCTTTTGCTCATCTTTCGTCAGGTCCTTTCCGGCAAGACCGTGGTAGCTTAATGGTATAATTATTTGTACGGTGGGATGACACGTGAGGAAACGTATCATGGAATCAATATGTTGTCATTCTCTTCGCTTTTCCTCAAATGTCGTACCAAAACTAGTACCATCCAATGGATATTACAATCCCTCCATACCAGGACAGTCTCGAATGGATTACGGCCTATCTCACTATACATTCCCTCAGCCTTCCTAGTCGCCGCTATTCTTTCCTTCTCTGGCTAGCAGTCGTTTTCGTATTTCTCACCTTCGCAATCCTTCACTGGACCGGTTCCACTGACGGTCTACTCAACGCATTCTGGTCCAAATGGTCCCTACGTCGCCGAACCTGGCGGAAGAAGCACACCCCGGCCCTTGCTCAGCGGACGAACTATGCCATCCCGCTTCCATCGAATGCGCAGCTTCTCACCGTGACCGTGCTCACGATTGGGTCTCTCGCGCTCGCTTTCGTCGGCCCGGACTACCTGGCCCCAGGACAACGCGTCTGGCGGATCCGTGCGCGTGCATCCCCGTCCGAGTCGTATGACACGTCGACGTTCGTTCCGTTCATGCCCCAGTACACAATCTCAAAGTCCCTCTGGTCTTCCTCCGCCAGGACAGGCCAGATCGCGTTCGCCCTCTTTCCCCTTTGCGTCCTCTTTGCTCTCAAAGCGCCTCCCTTTGCGCTGTTCGCCGTTCCCTTCACGGTACAGCTCTACTTTGACAAGCTTGCTTGGTTGCATAGATGGGCTGGACGACTCATTTGGTTGCTTGTTTTTATCCATGTCGTCCTCTGGAGCGTCCAGCTGGTCATAGATGTCAACCCCTCCACCGGTCATGTAGCATACGTCCATGCATGGTCCTATATGCCGTTTGTGTACGGCTGGATTGTACGTACGCTTGTCCTCATCGTCTCCCAGAATGCTCATTTCGTCACAGGCTTTTGTGCTCCTTACGCTTATCCTCATTCTTTCTATACATCCCATCCGTAGGCGTTTTTATGAACGCTTTTATATCGTGCATGTCTCTTTTGTTCCCTGTATGCTGGTCACCGCAGGGTTGCACCACCCAACCGTTTCGTGGTGGTGTTGGGCAGCACTTTCCATCTGGATCGGGGAACGTCTCTGGCGAGGAACCTGGTGGGTGTACGCCAATGGTATCATGACAGGAACAGCCCTCGGTCCTCTACGCCCTCGTTCTAATATCAAAAATTCGACACGGGAGTCCTGGGAAATGCACGATGTTCATCGATATAGCGTCATATCTACCCTTTCACCTCTCCCACTAGATGGGCGGCCTCCTAGCCCGCTCGATGCGCACTATTTCCATGATAAGAGCGCCATCTCTGGTGATCACAACTCACCTATATCCACAACTCCCACCTCAGCTGACCAGAACCCTTTCGGAACGTCCACCTCCCAAATACCATATGTCCCACCCCCAGGCTATGTGCACGCTGAACCCTTATCAGGACGTACACTGCGCCTACGCCTCATCACCCCGGGTTACTTACCGTGGTCACCAGGTCAACATTTCCTCCTCAACATTCCGTCCGTGTCTCGGTTCACTTCTCACCCGTTTACGTGTGCGTCTGTTTGTGATGAAGAAGCACCGACAGATGCTGGGCGGATAATGGTATTCCTCGTCCGCACCAAGAGCGGCTGGACGCAAGATCTTTGGGATCTCGTGTCCCGGTTGGTAGTAGAAAAATCCAAGGGAGATGTATCACCCGCCCTTGCATCGGATAGGTTGCCCAAGAATGGCGTACTCTTGCGCGCATACGTCGATGGGCCATTTGGGAGTGCGAAGCGTACGAGATGGGGGAATTATTCGACGGGGATCATCATCGCCGGTGGTTCAGGCGTGAGTTTTGGCTTGTCTCTCTTGCAGTACATGTGTATGTGCTTGGCAGGGAGGGACGGGCGACATC
The DNA here is from genome assembly GCA_038089915.1 of Sutorius australiensis. Lineage (NCBI taxonomy): Eukaryota > Fungi > Basidiomycota > Agaricomycetes > Boletales > Boletaceae > Sutorius > Sutorius australiensis. The sequence goes on along the minus strand of JBBPLR010000107.1, from coordinate 42,572 downwards.
TTGGAGGACGACCTGGCGGCTGGGGGAGGAAGGGTGCAGATTTGAAGCGCGTGCGATTTATTTGGCTCGTCCGCGAATACAGTAAGTCTAGTCTGTCAGGCTGGTGGATCAAGCTAAGTTGGTTTACGTCAGGCCACGTTCAGTGGGGGGCATCGAGCATACGCCATTGCATGTCTATGGTCCCTCCGTCGGTTCTTCAGGTTGATATTTACGTCACAAACTTCAAGCCCGTCCTCCTGGGGCATCCTACGCTTCGACCTCCCCCGCGTGCGCGTGCGCGTGTCGACCGCGAACTTGCCCAGTCTGACGAGGAACTGGAACCTCCTCATCCGAATTTCGTCCGCGAGGAATCTGTACCTCTTCGTTACGGTTCTAGGGACTCTGTCGCGAGTCATGACAGCTCTGAGAGTGACGTTGACCTCAGCTACTATCTTGGCGAATCCTCCGATGACGAGCCACCACCGGATGAGATGCGTATTACGCACGAGACGAATATATTAGATCTCACTAATTTCGATGGCGATGTCGACATTGCGTTGCCTGGAGAAGCTCATCTTTGCCGCAAGTTGAAGAAAGAAGGGAAACACCGGCGACTAAAGTCCCGTCAGGGCGCTACATTAAAGAGGACGAACCTGGACGTACAGTCATCACGTCCCCTGGCGGGTGACGAGGCCTGGACTGCTCGACATCCACGTCAAGGCTACCCTGACCAACCTAGAACGCCCTGGCGACCGTCGTGGGCGCTTCCATCGAGGAACGGTCTGACGTTGTCCACCCTCTCCACTGATAGGCTGCAACCTATCTCACCCCTGATCGAACGACCGCTCTCGTCATCGTCCGAGACGGACCTGCATTCGTCGTTCTCTCATCACTCGGAGTCCTCGCACCATCCCTATTCGGCGCTGAGATCGGTGCCCGAGTTTTCGTCGACAGGAGGTCCGAGGTCATCTGTACACTCGACGAAGAGTCACCAGGATGTCAAATTTGCACTTGCAAAGGCGAGAACGAGTCTTTTACCCCCATTGAACACGAACGTGCACGGGCATGGGATACATTCGGGCTCTCCCTCGACGTCGACGCCCGGCGGCGCGGATTCGCACCCGCAATTCGAGATGGATGCGCAAGAGGCGGCTGACGTGGATGTCTTGTCTGAGCATGCGAGACCTGGGAAGCCCAAGCTGGACAAGGCGGTTGCGGACGAAGTGCAGGCGTCCCAGGGGGCTATCGTCGTCGCATGTCAGTTTAATATCTCTCTATCGATGTTTAATTAAGGGACTAATGGCGTGTGGTCGTAGGTTGTGGGCCGATGTCTCTGAATGCGATGGTACGCAAGATTGTCGCCACGCATATCGATCCTGGGCGGATACGCAGAGGCGATATGCGAGGATCCATAGCGCTCGTGTCCGAAGAGTTTGAGTACTAAAGTACTGGTGGTCCTTTTTTCTTTTGCGCGTTGTTGAAGAGCTGCTTTTTTTTCGCATTACCTTCGTTTTGGTCAAGGATGCGTTTAAATCTATAGTACATTCGTTTCTAGACGCGTTTAGAATTGCTTGTATCAATTTCTGGATTAATCGTTGCCTTTGTAGCGCTTGTACGCGTGGGCGTTGCATGTTCTCCGTTGCATGTTCTTTTTGTACGTTGTACGTCCGACGAGTTACTCGTCGACGTCGGCGGTCCACAACCTAGTTCGACTTGCCGTGCGCAATGACCTCGGTGGCGCAGGCCCACTTGCGAACGTTGACTCTCCTTTCGGTGTTCAGTCGGTTCCTTATAGCGGCGCTCATCATATCATCAACGTATCTACTCCCCCTGTTCGATAGCTCTCCAAGACTCGCACTGGGAGGTTCGACGCCCCGATGGCTCTCTTCGCTACTTCGCTGGGACGCGTTCCACTTTGCACACGTCGCGCAACAAGGACACGCATACGAACACTCGTGGGCCTTCTTTCCCGCCCTCCCGTTCCTCATGCGCGTCTCTGGGCGGGTACTCGCACATGCGGGGCTCGGTGGTTCAGATACGATGGTCGCTCCCCTCCTCGGGGGTGCCGCACTCGCCGCGCTCCTCGACGTTGCCTCTACGCGGCTTCTCTACCGCCTCTCGCTGCACCATCTCCGCTCGCCCAGCGCGGCGTTCCTCGCAGCTGCGCTCTCCCTGGTCCCTGGTAGCCCCGCGACGCTGCGATTCGCGCCGTACAGCGAGCCCTTCTTTGGGTACTGTTCGTACCGCGGTATGTGGGCCTGTGCGCGCGGGCAGTGGGTCGTTGCGGTGGTGTGGTTTGCGGGTGCGGGTGCGTTTCGCTCGAATGGGATTATGCTCGCCGGGTTCGTCGTGTGGGGGATGCTCGTGGAGCCGTACTTGTCTGCGCGAAAGGATCTCGTGAGTGCTTGTCCATGATATTTTCTTTCTGGCGTAGAGTGGGCTCAACATAACTTGTTCGCTCAGCTAACGCCCACTCGGGTGCTACGCTGCATCGTCCTCGTCGCGATCCCGCTCATCCCGTTCGTGTACCACAACTATACAGGCTACGCCCGCTTCTGCACCTCCGCGGGTCATCCGGTGTGGTGCGATCGCGGTCCGTTCCCCTCGATATATGCGCACGTCCAGCGGCAGTACTGGGACGTTGGGTTCATGCGCTACTGGACCGTGTCCAACGTACCCAACTTTATCCTCGCGCTACCGACCTTGGCGAACGTCTACGCCTTTTGCGCGTTCTACCTCATCCGGCTAACCCTTGTCTATCCCTCACTTTCCGCCCGCCGCTCGTCGGGGTCTAACACGAGGCATGAGACGTCCGATTCGCTCTTTCTCACGCCGTCGCTCCTCCCATATGTGATCCATGCGCTCGCGCTCGCGCTGCTGCTCACGTTCAATGCCCACGTACAGATTGCGCTCCGGGTGTTGCCTTCGGTCCCGGTAGTGTATTGGGGGGCGGCGTGGTTGCTTGTGGAGCATCCGGGGTGGGGCAGGGCGTGGGTTGCGTGGAGCGTCGTGTGGGGCACGGTGAGCTGTGTATTGTGGGCAGTGTTTCTCCCCCCAGCGTGAGGTGCCGATGACGTGGCCAGGATTCTCGATTGGAGACAAAAGGCTTTCCATAAAGGCAAGCATGCATGGATATATGCTTGGGTAATAAACGACAAATGCATCGCTACTTCTTCCTGGACAGCACTACCAGGGTCTTGTATGGGTACTGAAAGATGCCCTTGCTTTCATCAATCCAAACCCTTCCGTCGCCCCTGGCCACGATGGCTTTGAGATCCTCGATGACCCTTTGCTTCTCGTCTGGTGGAAGAATGGAAATGTAACTCTTGCTTATCGCACGGTTGACGCAAATTTCGCCCGATGCCTCAAGGTGGTATACCCATTCCCTTTCTTCCGGGGGCTTAAAGAGCTCGTTGTAGGTCTCTGTGGAGAAGGCTTGGCGCCAGAGTCCCAAACGGAATTGGGGTGTGCCTTTCTCGTGGATTTCTATGCGGTCGCGTATCTGGGCAACCCAACCAGCGGCATCCCTGAGCGCCCGGTCAAAAACTGATCACATGTGAGCTGTGTGTGTCACCTGTCCTCCAAGTTCCAAATGAAGGCGATCGTGCCATTCGGCTTTAGGATCCGGGCGAACTCCGTGCACGCTTTGCTATAATCGGGGCACCAGTGGAAAGCCTGAGGGACACGAACGAGGCATCAGACAAATGGACCGAAGTGGAGCGAATGACGTAGACGCCGCCAACCTGCGCTATAATAATTAGATCTGCCCATCCGTTTTCGACGGTCGGAACGTTGTCAAAGGTTCCATCGCTGACGGTCACGGATTCGTGTTGGACCCTTTGTTTGAATACCTCTCGCATGCCGGCACTGGGTTCGATCGCTTTCAGGGTGGCAATGGTTTTTTCACCATCATCATCCGCCAACAGGGCACGGGTGAATAAACCCGTTCCGACGCCGAGTCTGTGGCCGAGTTAGTTGACTTTTTGACTGCGGGTGGAGGATGAGTGGGGCTTACTCGACTATGTTTAGTGGAGTTGCGACACCAACGGATTTTTTGATGAAACGGATGCTGTCCCGGGGGTACGAGGGCCGGACCCTGCCAGCGTCAGGTTGGTCTGAGTCATCTTGCCACTACTATATCTGATATGGACGAAGCTGATCGAGCACGAGTCCTACCTGTCGTACAGTTCGTTCGTTCCGGTAGCAAACCCTCCCTGGGCGATGGTGTGCACGTTTGTGGACATGGTACGCACCATTCTTGACAAGGTCGCGGCCGTGCGCAAGATCAGGTACATACCTGACGGTGCTGCGGCGCCACACAGGAAAGATTGGTTTATAGACAACTGCGGAGCCGAGGTCACAGGACTATGGTGGCCTGTGAAACATGTATTTTTTAAGTTATGGCATGGTCAGTTCAAGTTTACTGTTCACCCACGGTTGCCAGGGGTCTCATGGTAGCACAAAGTTTATTTATGATGCATGTTTTTTTTATTGAATGTAGTGAGCCTTTGGTCATTATCCTAATCGTAGTGAAGGACATTACCGTACACTGGTTTGCAGTGAAGTGATAGCTATCTTTTATTTGTAATAAGAGGGAAGCGCTGTCTACCACTATTTCCCCCGTTGGCACTTGTAGAGTTCCAAAAGGAGCAAACTCGTATGAGTAGCGGACGACGTGATTAATACCTTTCCCTTCCTTGCATCATCCCAGTCATACAATGTCCCCTCGAGAGCTTGTTCTCGGGTCCTCCAATGGCGTAGTCACCACTCTCTCTTTTACAGATTCGTCACTGACCGTCCGTCCTGGATCGACCACCGTGGATACCCCAAAACTGCTTCCTTTTCTCTTCTGTTCTTCTACCAGGTCGACCCAGTCTGACATCCCTCTGCACAATGTCATCGCTGCCACCCTATCTGGCTCTACTGTCGAAGTGTCCTACCTCAAACGCACCGGGAAGCAGTGTCTTTGTATGCAGCAGGTCCGAGGCGACGTAATGGAAAACGACGTCCCGATGGCGACCGACTGGTGCAACTCAATTACCCAAGTAGCATACCAAGGTATGTGATCGCTTGTTCGGCCCGCGCTCTCCTACGCTCACCTCCCCTTCTTCCTCGACCCAGGCGCTAACCCTTCAAAGGTCCTGAAGGTCCTCATCAATCCTCATGGTGGCCCTGTAAGGACCCTCTCATCCACTGAATGACCACTTGACACGGAGCGATTCCCCAGGGCAAAGCACGCCAAATTTTCACTCAAAAGGTAGAGCCGATACTACGAGCGGCTGGATGCACGCTCGACGTCACGCGTGAGTCCACCACCATGTTCTCTACCTGCCTGCGTGCTGATGCCCTGCCCTGGTGCAGTAACCACGAGAGCTGGTCATGCCATCGAAGTCGTACAGAACTTGGAGCTCAAGTACGATGCGTTGGTCGTCGTTTCGGGGGACGGTCTCATTCATGAAGTCATGAACGGGCTTGCCAAGCATGCTACGCCCGAGAAGGCGTTTTGTATTCCCATTGCACCGATACCCGCAGGATCTGGAAATGGTCTTTCGTTGAATATTTTGGGTATTCATGACGGATTAGATCCTTGTGCAGCCACTCTCAATGTTCTCAAAGGTACGCCTTTATTGACTTGGGGGCACGTCTCAATCTTATCCGCTCTAGGCCGACCGATGAAGGTCGACTTGTTTTCATTTACTCAGGGGAATCAGAGACGTGTATCGTTCATGTCACAGACCGTTGGTCTCATGGCCGACGTTGACGTTGAAACGGAGCACCTTCGATGGATGGGCGACATTCGCTTCATTCTGGGATTCCTCCGTGGAGGTAAGTTGGTTTCGTGTATCCCGACAAGGGTTACAACTTCTCGTCAGTTGTAATGCGCAAGACTTGCAAGATGGAATTATCTATGAAGGTCGTCGAGCAGGACAAGTCACAGATGGTAGATGCGTTGCATGCACATCGAAAGAGCGCAGCGCAAGGTATCCCCCCGACGTTACCAGAGTCGGTCATCACCTCGAGCGATGACAGCCAAGTTGAGGATGAGAAACCCACGGACAACTGGATCAAGTTTGACAAGCCAATCTTGTGGATGTTCGCTGGCAAGGGTCCGTACGTCAACCGGTGTGTGGATCCACTCTTGTGTATTCTTTGCATGTCCGCTAATCCTTTCCCAGGTCGCTGATGCAGTTTCCCGTCTCCCATCCTGATGATGGGTTGATCGACATTTCGATACAAGAAATCGTATGTTTTCTTCGCACATGTCTGTCGTTTTTGACGCCAGTGTCTTAGGTCGGCAGAAAATTCTTGCTCGACGCGATGGACGGGGCCGAGGCTGGTCGCTGCTACTGGTTCACTTCTGTGGGTTAATGAGTCGTGCCTGGGAGACGACTTACCGACCCCATCAACAGAACCGCTACTTCAAAGCATCTGCATACCGTGCCAAACCGCTCACAACGAGTGGCGCGCTGATGGTCGATGGCGAAGCGTTCCCATTAGAGGAGTTCCAGGTCGAGGTCCTGCACCGTCTCGGGACACTATTAAGCCCCCACCCTTATTACGCGGCGGACTTTGACGTGATCGACGCCAAAGGTACCAGACGAGAGACGACATGACCAGCTATAGATGATGGAGGTGGTCACTCCCAAGTTATTGTATCCAAGACTGTGCACTCGTTATGCTTGTCGTTGAATATAAAGTCTTGATCTTCACCTGGCGGTCGTTGTGCGCCGCGAATGGACTCATATAGTGCGTGACCGTGACAAACGCGTGACGGGCGCGGTCTGTTGAACCACGTGATGTCCACATCCCAAGCGGACCTTGAAATGGGGTACGTGCCCATTCATATAAAAGCTGAGATCATGCCGGTCGCGTCTACCCAAACACTTTTCCCCCTACCACCACCATCTCTCTTCACCAAGGCTCGCTTGTGCAGATAACACCTTTGGTCAGCGTTCATTGACTCGCTCGTGCATGGGCGTCGCTCACATGATTTTCACAGCCGTATATCTTGTATATCGTGTAAATTCACAAATGGCACCCAAAGTGGGTTGGATATGCGTTTTTCGTTGATCGTGTGCTGATATGGACTGCAGCCAGCATCCACTGCAGGCAAAGCCCCAGCCTCTACTGCATCCAAGGCACCCGCCAAGGCGGATGCAGGTGCAAAGGCTGCCAAGAAGACGGCAAGCAAGTCTCAACCAGCCGCTGATGGTGAGAAGAAGAAGCGCCGAAAGGTCCGCAAGGAGACATACAGCTCTTACATTTATAAGGGTAAGTGACCATGTGTACTTGGTATCGCGTGTGTTTGGTATTGACGGATTGTTGTTAGTATTGAAGCAAGTGCACCCTGATACGGGTATCTCGAACAAGGCCATGGCCATTTTGAACTCTTTTGTGAATGACATCTTTGAGCGGATTGCGACTGAAGCATCCAGTATGTGATGCTCTTGTTTTGTTTCTACGTGGTTCTGATCTCATGATTGCAGAGCTCGCTGCATACTCCAAGAAATCCACGATCTCGTCCCGCGAAATCCAAACATCTGTTCGTTTGATCCTCCCTGGTGAGCTTGCCAAGCACGCCATCTCTGAGGGAACAAAGTCTGTCACCAGTGAGTGTATCGTGCCATGGTCTATTGTCGGATGCTTATGTGTTTTCTGTCAGAATTCTCCACTGGGTCGAAGTAAATTTTATCTATCCGTCCTGTATTGCTATGTCGTTATTTTAGTTTGCGTATATTGGAGATACCTTCCTCACTCGACTCTGCATGCCAAAAAGTTGCATGTCTGCTTGGCTCGATGCATTATCGTGGGTAACTTGGGAGTTTGAGTGATTTGGGTCAACGATTCATTACGGGTCTCGACGGGCACCCGTGGTCACTCGGGCGCTATAATCTTGAGTGTCTCGAGTGACACCATTGCGATCTTTGATATGTCTTCACAATCCCGTGGAGATCTCTACATTCCCCATCCTACACGCACAATGCACATGTACTGACAACCCCAAGCCCAGCCTCACCATGATCGAGACGGACCACCTCAGCACGCTTCCAAGAGAAGAAAAACAACTAGTTGCGTATCATACTGATGTATACATGACTACGTATATCACCCCTCCCACGCCCCTTCTCCCTTTTCCTCTTTTCGAGAGAATACTGAAAATGAATCTGAAAGTCCATCGTCCAAATCACGTTGTTATCCGAGCGACGATAGCAGAAAGAACGAGGAAGCAAAAAAGTAAAAACTGACTAAATGTTCTAAGCTATGCACAAAACAGAATGTGAAAAAGAGAAAGCGAGAGAGAAATGGTCCGGGAGGAGATTTGTAAATGTACGGTCTAATGATGTGTGATTGATTGCGGACGGGAATGCAAGACGTCCAACGAGACGAGTGAGTGTTGTGAGTGACATTGCATTAATGGAGAAAAATGGAGAAAAGAAAAGTCCAAGTCTGTGCGTACTATGGCCGGGCTACAGGAGATACACGTCAGCAATCAAGAAAACACGACATAGCGGAGGACATACCAAGTTGTTCCTTGCGGTAGAACCAAAAGTACCCGAACACGATCACGAGCTGGCAAATCAGCGCGATCCAAAATGGCGCAGAGGCCATAGGACTGCCCGCGATACCTTTCGAGAAATCCCAAGTCCCTATGTTGGGGAACACAGTGCCAGGTCCGATAGCGTTGGGCGCAGTCGCACGAGCGATCATGACACAGATCGCACCAATGATTTGGGCGAGAACGAGCGTTACGCACACATGTAGGCGGGACAGCGTCTAGTGAAAGCGTCAACACGGAGCATCGCAATTTTCATCGTGCGCCGTACCTGAAGCAGGATCATTCCAAGACCGACACCCTGCACCGCATCGAGGACACCAAGCCAGAGCCACAACGAGAGACCGAGATAGGGGCCCCCAGACCCTGCCCAAGGGATGTAAAGTGCGAGCGAAGATGTTCCCCACAAGGTCTATCCAAAACACCGTCAACACGCGCACCCACCAAAGACCGTACAACGCACCTGACACCATCGGGGGGCACCCAAGCCCACAGCGAAAACGGGGAGAAGCCAGGTGTGCGTCTTGCTAAAGTGCGTCAAAACGATCATCATGAGGGCCCAAATGCCGATAAAGAACGTGACGACGAGCAACAGGATCTGCCACTTGGGAATGGGCACGTTCCAGAGGAAACTCCAGTTTCGACCGTATGGCTACGTTCAACGTCGTTAGCGTTGGAGAACGATACGAAGACGCGGTGACACATACTCCACTCAACCAATAGTCACGAAGGATTTCGGACGCGAGGAACCACAAGACCAACTTCCTCCGGAACAGCGTCCTGAAAAAGTTGGGCACCTTTGGCGGAGTCTGGCGATAGTAATCTGGAGAAACAAGTCATCAATACCAGGATGCCACCCACTTCACCGTACACACCTGGAAGGCCATACAACAAGAGATACGCAAAGACAAAGGACATCAACGACAATGGCCAGAGGACGAACACGATCCACCATGGCGTCGTGGAGCCAGGCTTCGACCCATTGAGGGTGCTTCCCCAGTACCACAAGGCCGCGATCCAAATCTGCTGGGAACCCTGTACGACACATGCGCGCAGCGTCCAGACCTCAGTGGCAGCACCCTAACAAACCATTCGTGTCAGCTGGGTCGGAGGCTAACGGAAAAAGAGAGCACCCACCGCTTCCTCTCCAAAGTTCAACCCGAAGAAGGCAAACGCAGCAGCAGAGGAAATAGCGTAGGACCAAGTGGCGATATCCGAGATGACAGTGTGGGTATTTGCAAGGGAGGGAGACAAGGAAGGAATGGCGATCAAGAAAAAAGCAGTACCAAAGAACACCCAAGGAGCGGACAATACATAGACGGACGGTCTCCACCAAAACAGACTATACCACACAAATGAGGAGGCAATGAATATACCACCGAGGACATATAGCTGAAGGTTGTCTTGATAATTTTGACCCGTGAGCAACGTCATTTGATAGCTGTTGGCAGCCAACATCTACAACGCACGTCAGTCTCTGTACGTCTCCAAACAGCCCACGTAGACCACTTGCCTGTCCAAGGGCGATAACAATAGTGTACAAAGGCCAACCAAACACCTTGCGGGCCATCGCAATCTGGACTCTGTTCATAATCACAACGTCACCACCATACGGCAACATGCCACTTCCATCCGCAAACGGGTGCGTGCTTGGCGTACCCGGTGCTACCATACATGAGCACCCCACCGTCAATCACAAAAAAGCACGTACTGGTTGGCCGAGAACGGTCATCCGCCATTGACGTACCATGTGCAGAACTCCACACAGATTCTCGGTGCGACGAAATGTAACTTGCGGCGCTCGACAGCTTGTCCTTTCGTACCCTGTCAAAGTATGCTTCCTCGGACTTGACCAAGAACCGCTCGATCGACAACTCTCCCTTCGAGTTCTCAGCGCTCAGCGACTGGAGCTTTTGTACAAACTCTTGCGCGACACCACCATCAGAATCAGTAAACTGTACCAGGCGTTAACCCGCAGAACGAACATGATAACTTTCTTTACGCACCGTAGCCGTCGCCTTGTTGAGCGGCGAATTGGACTTCTCCTCAACGATAGATGCGATGGACTCGCTCGACGCCTTGCGCGAATGCAGACCAAATGGCCGCTGGGGGGTCTCAGGTTGAAGGAACGGATCAGGAACGTTACGCTGCTCCTGCGCGATCGCCCTGTTCGCCTTCTCCAAGAAATCGTCAAACTCTTGCCTTGTACCCGTAAACTCCTCGTCCGACAGGTCCGAATGCATCGACGACGATCCAGGCCCACTGGTGAGACGAGGCGGCGCAACGAGGAACGTCTCGTCGTTGGGCGTCGACACTTGCGAGTGTGCAGGCGAACTGGGCCGGAGTCGGGGCGAAGACGACAACGCGCTGGTCGCGTCCCAGTCTGGCTGAGAAGGAAGTCCCTGGTGAACAGGGTCCCAGTCCTCCGTGTCGTCCATCAATTTGCTCGGTTGGATACCACAATCCGATTCGCGCCACGCGTTGGGGCCTGCGAGTCGGCGATTCGTCTGGATGCTCCGGCGATGCATGTCTTCCATGCGTTGACGCCATTCGACGACTGGGAACCGCTGGACAGCAGAACGCGCACGGAGGATCGCTCGTTCTTCTTCTGTCGACCTGAGGGCCAACTTGATCGTCTTGGACAACTGCGACAACATGTGTGACGTCGACGTCGACTCGACCGGGAACCACTGCAATGAACAGTTAGCGCACGCCACCCCAGAAGCGCCATCTACTCACCCATCCTGGCATCAAGCCGAGACCACCCAGCCGACTGCCCACCCCCAACGCACCCTTTCTCCCAAACTCGACCGCGACCAGTCCAAAAGGTTCATCACGTGAAGGAATCAGTGCAAAATCAGCCCCGCTAAACAGGTAGGGTGGCAACGCCGTAAACTCGGGCTTCGAGTACACGCGATCGGGGTACATCTCCATCAGACGCGCAAGCTTCTCCGCCGCGAAGCGGCCGAACAAGTCAATAACAGGACCAACGCAAATGAGTTGGATCGAAGAACGCTTGTCCAACCTGAAACGAGGCAATATCAGCCATCACCGCAATGTCATGACAGCGGCTCATCTCAACGTACAGTGACGGCATGACGTCGGCGATGAGATCAACGCCCTTTTGTTTCGACCAACGACCGACGAAGACGAAAAGGTCCGCGTCTGGATCCTGCTTGATACCCGCCCATTCCTGAGCCTGACGTTTGAACTCAGGTCGTTGCGCCTCCGCAGCCTGGTCGATCTTGATGTCCCTAATTGACAATGGGCTCTCGTCTAGCGCGGCGATATCGGTAGGATCGGGGTTAGGCAGCGAGTCGACGTGTTTCAGCGTCCACAGCGCGGGGTACCGTGCCCAGGAGCGCTTGCCGTACTTGTCAGAGACACCGGCGACACCGATACTCTTCTGGTGCACGCTGATGAAGGATGCACCGGCGTGGAGGAGGTTGAAGGTGTTCCCGAATTGAACGTACTTGGTACAGTTTTCCTTGCTGATGTTGAATGCAGAGCAGACCTCCTTCATCTCTTCTTTGGTGCGGAGCGGCCACAAACCTTGGAACTCGGCGTTGTGCAAAGAGAGACACACGGGAATGACTTTGGGCAAAAGATAGATGGGGGCTAGTGCACCGTGGTAGTCGTTGATGTGGTAAATATCGATCACGGGGAACTTGCGGATGGTCGCCGCGATAGCCTGATTCCATGTAGAATAAAAGATGGCCGAGCTGAGATCGTCCATGCGCGCAGGATAGGGATCTGACTTGGTCTGTGCGCGAAACACGGGGCTATCGAGAAGCACAAAGGTGATATTGTCGAGGACGTGCGTCTCCACCTCGATGAGGTACGGCTCGCCAAAGATGATGACCTCGATGGGCTCCGCGGGATCGCCGGCAGGGTACTCAAGGTCCTTAACCTTGGGCACAACCCAGATGATATCGACGTCCGTCATAGCCTTGCCCATGAGTGACGACATGACACCCAACCCACCAATCTTGACCTTGACCTTCCAGTCGAAAATCTCATACTCGAGCGTGGCAATGAGCACCTTGCGGCGCTTCTCCTTGTCCTCGGGCCACCCGATGATATCCATTTGTTGTTTGGGGCGGAAGACCTCCCCCATATGCGTGGCGTCCTTGAGATCCGGCGCAGACCTGTTGCCCAGATTACCGAGGATGGGGATATACTTACTCGCGCCCTTTGGCCGCACTCCGTAGCGGTTGTGACGGATACCATAAAACGACCACATGAAGATGACCACGGCAAGGACACCGGTGATGAGCGGGATTGTCAACAGGAGCGCATACATGATGGCGCCGACAGAGGCCTGACCACGAGGCTGCAACGACCACTGCAGCGTCCTATCGTCGATCGACAATGACCAAGCCAGCGCCGGATACGGCGGAGCCGACATGTTGAGATAATTCTGCGCAACGCTGTTGGGGGGAAGACGATCCATGACACCGTCTGCGTCGACGTCGCCGTAGTAATAGTCGTCGTATCCAAACACGTTGATCTGAACGTACGTCGGCCAATTCGCCATAATTTCGAGCTCCCAGGTGCTGTCACCCGACTGGCTCATGACGGCCGAAATACCCTGGTCGTATCCCCACTGATTGAATGGTCCACGTGCGAGGAACTGAGGGACGCGGCGTTCGCTGTTGTAGTTCAAATCGGAGTGCATGACGACGCTCGCGCTAGCTGCGACTTGGGACCAATCTATCAAAGAAGAGACATCAGTCGAAGCTTCAAAAGCGGAGCGACACGCAACGTACACTGAACCATGATATGCTGTCCGGTCCACCACGTGTCGATGTTATTCACGATATCAGCAGGAATGGTCGTCACGTTCTCCCAGTTTGTCCAGTTTGTCCAGGTCTGTCCGAAATCCCCTGAGTACCTAAACATATCCGCTCCGTATGCATTGTGCGTAAATGTGTACTGGCCGTTCGAGTATTGGAACGCGCTCTTGTCGTAGTCCGAGTCGGGGAACACTATGATGTTATTGGAGGTGCCCTTGCGAACAAGCAAGTGGTCGATGACCTGCCAAAAACGTTCAAGATGTTGTCCATGACCAGGCGAAAGCGTTGACCTACCCCCGTAGACGCGGACGAATCACTGGTGATGGGATTGTTCACCACGATCTCCAAAATACCATCGGGAACGTTTGTCACCGTTGCAGACCATGAGAAAATAGAAGGGGCTGCCGCAGTGATAGTCGTTATCACCGGGTCCGCGACCGTACTACACACTACGGAGTTTGTATCCAACACGGGTGGACCGCCGATACCCGAGGACGACATGTTCAACGTGATGCTGTTTGTGACGTTGGTACACGACATGGCGGCACTGAACTCGAGAACGATGTTGATCGTGGTCGCATTTGGGTCCCCGGGTGTCGCAGTGATACGGGCGTCGTGACCTGGGAGGAAGCGGGTCAACATGGGAGGAGGGGTAACCCAATCGCTCAGGGGCACGAGGATCTTCATCCCATATGGATCCATGGTGACGTTATTCAGACAGCCATACCAGGGGGCGGCACCGTTATTGAAGTATGACGACCCTGAATCCTGGAGGGTAAATTGCTCAAAGGGCGCGAGCAAATTCCGAACGGTGGTACCACCCTGGTAAGGGGACGAGATCCACCACTTGCTTTGGCAGTCGTACGACCATGACTCGGTCATATTCATGTTTGAATAGAGCATCCACACTTGATCGGTGCGATTTCCCGTGAGCGTCTGCACGCCTGGGATGCCAGCACGAGACACAGAGTAGAGACCCATCTCGGTGGCAGTTCCGTTTGAACCGGGACGTTGAATCAAGTTCGTCCAGTTGCCACGCTGCACGAGTTCGAATCCGTCTTGTAGGGCATTGTACGTACTGCGGAGGTAGAGGAACTGTTTCATCAGACGACGCATGTCGGTAGTGGGATCAAAGTGGTCGAGTGAATTCCAGTCGTTCAAGCACCCGAGCAAGGCGGATTCGAGTGGCCAATTGAAGTACTGATCTGAACCAAGTTTGTAACAGCCATGACGCTGCCACGCCTTGTTAGCCATCATGGCTTGACGTCTGGACGTGTGCGCATCAGTCAGCGCATGTCTGACATTGGGTGGGAATCGAGCATACCCGAAGAGATAGTTTGGCGCGGTGGAGTCGAACACGTAAAAGTTCTGCTCTTCGCCATAGTACCACTAAAGTTGGGAAAGATTGAGACTTGGTCAAGAACGTGGAAAAGGGGCAGACCAGGGGGATTCCGGGCATCACCAAGTTTGTAACAAACAGCGCCAATGCGGATCTCATGGTTCCATTCTCTACGCTGGGCCATCTAAAAACGTCGAAGTTGCTCGCTCCAAACATGTGCTTCGGGTCGAGGACACCTGTGTTGGGGTTCAAAAAATCGTTGTCGACAATCATTTGATTCCACGCGGTGATGAAATTGGGGTCGAGGTCATATGCCACTTGGAGGTTTCCATCCATGCCAAGAAAACGCGTGAGGGAACGGTAGATGGAGTAATGAAACGCATAGCTATCGAGACCATTTTGCCCCTGTGAACGGAGAAAGTATTGATCTTCTGACTCGGTGAGATTCACCGCATGGAGGAAATCCGGAGGTTGTTCCGTCGGTGTGCGGCCACGGCCCCTTGAGATATATATTAAGGAAGGAAGGAAATGACAAATGAGTTGACATACAAGTATAGAGACCCAAACGTGTCGCCACCCGTGACCTCGCCTGCGATGAAAAAATTAGATTTGCCGAGCTTCGTGGCACAAGCACGTGTTGCGGCCGACCACTGAGCCATGCCGCCGACGGTGACTTGGGTGGATTTATCGACACGAATCCCATCGATATCGAGGGCGGTGATGGCCATGCAAGAGAAGACGGGAAGTTTTCCCATGACCTCGGGTCTCCATTCACGGAGACGATCCTGGACGGAAGCAAACTTGGAGAGTTGACGTTGCCAGTCAGGGTGAACACCAAAGGCTTCCATGTCACCAAACTGGTCAAAGTCGGAAGCATAGCAGCCATTTTCGGAGACGGACTGAACAGTGCCATCTTCCTGCCAGAAGACCGGAAACTGACATGAGGAATTCCATTGGTTGTTGAACTAATAGAAGGCACGAAAGCCGGAGTCAGAATATTACGGAAAGAAGAGGGAAAAGAAGGCCCGACCTGGAAGTCGGCATATTGTGTAAAGTTCCAGGGCATGTAGTTAGGTTTCTTGTATTCGACCTGATATTGGTTGACACTGAATGGGGCGCTAACGTTTAGGTACCTGGGCAACGAAGACGGATGAGGAAATGAGGCTGTGTAAATAGGAAAGGAAGCCGTACCCTTGAAAACCGATGAGGTCGGAGAGCGTGCCAACAGTAAAATCGAGCACAATGTACATTCCCCTCGCGTGTACGGTATCGATGAACTCGACCCAGTCAGCGATGGTTCCCCAGTGGGGGTCGAGGACGCTAAAGTCGAGGGGAGAGTAACCTATAGACGGATGAGAGGGGAAGGGGGGAACACAGAACAGGACGAACTGTCGGCTTGCCAGAGCATGTTTATGAAAATGGTGCCAGAGAGATAGAGACCTCTTATGCCCATCCCTTGGATGTAGTCGAGCTTCGAGGTGAGACCCTTGATATCACCACCAAAGCGAAGCTGGGTCTCTCTCCAGTCCCACTCATACATAGAGTCGAAGAACTGGTTATTGGAGGGGTCACCGTCTGCGAACTTGTCCAGGAGGACGGTGTAAAAGGGGATAGCACGCCAGTTCTGAGGGGAGGGAGTGTAGGCCGTGTTGGACCTGTTGGCAAAGTATTGGGTTGGGTCCTGGGCATTTTGATTGACGTTGAGATTGTAGTCGACGAGGTCGGGTCGGTAAGGAGAAGCGAGTACGAGGGGTGCAAGTAAGAGAAAGATCAACTGAATGATCATGACGGGATCGTCGATAAATAGGAACGTCCAGACAGGACGGAGATGGGAGGGGAGGAGGAGGAAGAGGAGGAAGAGGTCAGTGTTTAAGAAGGAGAAGAAGGAGAAACCGAGCCGGAGTGAGATAGTGGCATCGCCTCGTCGTCCACCCCTGTCCGTTCTCCCACAGCTTATCGCGTACCTTTTCGACAATCACGCCGTATGAACACCTCGACATCGCTACGACCATGACCACGCTCTCACACGTCCTCGAACCCCCCAACGGTGCACCCTTTGCAGACCTTCTCAAGCTGTGGTCCGACATGCACGTCGCTCAATGGCTTTCCGACATCAAATGTATCGCACACGTAGACACGTTCAAAGAACACGATATCAGAGGCGATATCCTCCTCGAACTTGACCATGATACCCTCAAGGAGATGGGCATCGCCAGCGTCGGCGACAGACTCCGCATCGTCAGCGCCGTCAAGACCCTTAGACTCAAATGTGCGACCCGCACCACCTTTAAAAACGACTCACCCAGACCGAACGGACTGCTCTCCCATTCCCGCGACAGCTCTCGTGAAAGCAACCCGAGAGACCACTCTCCCTCTTCTCGTGGCCACAAACGTCTCGATAGCAACAGACCCGCACCGCTCGTTCTTCCCCCCAGCTCGTCGCGCTCAGATCTACCACGTCTCATTCGAGAACCACACTCGGGCGATCTGGCACGTCCAACTCCTCCCATACGCCCTCTCCCACTACCCACCACCGCTTCGTCCTCGGCACCACCGAACTCTAACGGTTCCACCCGGCCCTCCCTACCTCCGCTCCCTCCTGCTCCGCGTAGTCAGCCACCCGTGCCACCCACTACACGCCCAACCGCACGCAATCTCCACTCGCTCTCTAGTCAGCGCTCGCGAACGCCGAATCAAACAGATGCTACACCCTACGCCAACTCTCCCCTCCCACCAGCGCCGACACCCCCACAAAACTTGCTCACGCCCTTGTCGGGCAACGTGTCCAACAACTGGCCCAGCTATGGTCTCCCTTCCGATCCGCGCGCTGGGCCATCTTCCACTCTCAAACCAACCATACGGTCTCCCTCTCCTCTCAATTCACATTCATCATCGCGTACCACACACGGGGCACAGCACGGAAGGAACATATCTTTTGGTGGCGTCGGTTCGCCCATGGGTGCAGCTCCCGGGAATAAGTTGCCGCCACGTCCATCCACATCAGGGACACCCCAGCATCCATACGCATCCGCACAGCCCTCGGTGGCCACAGCAGCGCTTTCTCCAATCATCGAATCATTTCAGAACCCATCATCAAACCCCACATCACCGGCCTTCATCGTCGGTCGTGGTCCATTCCACCCGGCTTCTCACAGTCAGCAACTCTCGCTAGACGACCTCCGCCGTAAACTCGTCAAGTTTATACTTCCGGATGAAGGTCGCTCATGTGTCGTTGACGTCGCCGATTGTGCTGGAGGGATCGAGGTGATGGAGAAGGTTTTGCGCAAGTTCGACAAGCTGGCTGCGCGGAGAAAAGACGAACCTATCAACATCATGAACCGGATCGAGACTGACGATGGCGGTCTGAGCGTGGACGGATGGTGTGTCTACTTGGAGAGCGACGATCAGCCTGACAACGGTGTGTATGCGTCCTCTTTCCACCACTGGCCCTGACAAGTTGGTCGGTTGATAGGAAAACCCCTCTCCGAGGCCGAGCTCTTAGCGGTATGCCACGGCCCACCAGACTCCATCAAAGAACAAGGCCTGACGCTCCGTCGCACCGGTCGCACGAAGCGTTCCAAGGCCCTTGCGCGTATATTCGGTGAAGATCCACCCATCATCTCACCCCGGACTTCCAGTCCCACTTCCCCTGCGCGAAATGCATTCCCATTCCCTCCTCCACGGCAACCTGCATCTGACGACGAGCACGATGCGCCATTATCTGACTATATGGACGCGATCAGTGACGCTGAGCGAACGAGTAAATCGATCAAGCGTGCGAGCACGATCAGTATCCTGAGCGGGCTCGGCGTCCGCGACCCCGAAAAGGCACTCGAGTCGCCCACCTCGCCCACTCAGGCGCAAATCTCTGCCGCTGCCAAGAAGCCCTCGAAACTGCGCAACTTTTTCGGACAGCGACCCCCGAGCGAGTTGATCACGACGCATCTCACAGAGTACTTCCCCTTTGCGGAGAGGAAGGCACTCCGGACGGCGCGACACAGCATGATGCTACGCGCGACGACGGTGGGACAAGGGAAGCGCGAAAGCACCATGTCGCTTAATCCGCCACTGCCGTCGCGTTTCAGCACGAGCACGCAGGGTTCGCACGGGGTGTCCTCGAAGCGCAACTCGGTCGTGTCAACGGGCAAGACATCGACAATCGCAAGCGACGGCACCGTCGAGGACCCTCCGCGGGTCTCAATCTCGACAGAGGACGGCAACTCGGTAATCCTCACAGGTGATGATGTGGAGAAGCTGTCTGGAATCGATTCAAAGCCCCACCTATTGCCGCCCGTGACATTCCCGACGGAATCACTATCCGAGTCGATGGGAGATCTGACGGGGAACAAGCGGCTGTCACGGGCGAGTTTCATGACGGAGTTGAGGAGCAAGCGCGATCGATCGGATACGGCGAGTTTGCTCACAGTTGACGAGATCACAGCCGAGGTGGAGAATCGGCGGCAGAGTATGGCGGTCGATATGGGCGTGGAAGGGGCAGAGGACTGGACCAAGGTGGAGCCGGACATTGATGATGTGACGAGTCTTTCGGAGGAGACGGTGTTCGAGGACGAGGAGGAAGACGAGGACGAGGACGAGACCGAGGAAGAAGACGAGATGGGACGCACGATGACGTCGAGCGGAGGTGAGCCGCGCTGTCGGAGGGACGATCACGTGCTGAGCAAGGCCTTACTAGGTAAAAAGTGGATCAAAGGTGCCCTGATCGGCGCCGGTTCGTTTGGCAAAGTCTACCTCGGTATGGATGCCGTCAACGGTCTTCTCATGGCTGTCAAGCAGGTCGAGCTCCCGACGGGTTCTGCGCCAAACGAGGAGCGCAAGAAAAGCATGCTCAGTGCGCTCGAGCGCGAGATCGACCTGCTCAAGGATCTCTCCCACCCCAATATTGTCCAGTATCTCTGTGAGATTCGCTTGTCTCCTAACTGTCATCCCGGCTAACGCGTGAGCCCAGATTCGTCCGTCGACGACGACTATCTCAACATTTTCCTCGAGTACGTCCCGGGTGGGTCCGTCACGGCGCTTCTGCGCAACTATGGCGCATTCGAGGAGCCCCTTGTCAAGAACTTTGTACGGCAGATCCTACAGGGCCTCAACTACCTCCACGAACGGGACATTATCCATCGCGACATCAAGGGTGCTAATATCCTCGTTGACAACAAGGGCGGGATCAAGATCTCCGATTTCGGTATATCTAAGAAAGTCGACGGCAGTACGTGACCTTGTCCCACTCCAATCCTGATCCGCCTGCCATCTTGTCAACATGTCATCCTGTCTGATATCTGCGACGTAAATTGACATCGGCTTCTTTTGCCCCTCTTTTGTCTAGATCTCCTCACCGGCAAACGCATGAACAGGCCGTCGCTGCAAGGTTCGGTGTTTTGGATGGCGCCCGAGGTAGTACAACAAAAGACGCACACGAGCGCGGCGGATATATGGAGCGTAGGGTGTCTCGTCGTTGAGATGCTCACGGGCGAGCATCCGTGGGCACAGCTAACCCAGATGCAAGCCATCTTTAAAGTCGGTGCCTCTTCCCTTCGCTTGACGCTTGCTCACCTCATCTTTACCTCACTCTTCCCTCCCTCGCGACATATACTGATATGGTGGATATATCACATGCGATATAGATTGGGCAGTCGGCAAAACCTGGGATCCCGTCGGATATCTCGACGGACGCGGCGGACTTTTTAACCAAGACGTTCGAGATCGACCATACGACGCGTCCAAGCGCCGGTGAGTTACTCCAGCATCCATGGTTGGCAGTAAAGAAGATCACTGGGGTGGGCGGGAAAGGTGGCGCTGTCAAGGGCATCAATGTCCCCACGATCGAGGTGACAGCATGATGCCGCGCCACGGACGCCGTTCAGCATGTCGGTGCAGGTTTTTTGCCGGCCCTGTCTGCGGTGGACACTGGCCGTCTTGTGTTTTCTCTCATGGTATCAGCCGCCTCGGGTCGCCCGTCTGACCTCATCATATCCGTGACATCTCGCGTTGAGCTGCGACCGATGGTCACATGTGTTTTGCAGAAAATACCCACTTGGTTAGATTCATACTACACACATCGGGCAGATGTATGCGTTCCGCTCTCTGTCTCTCGGACCCTCGCACAGGATGGCGCGTTACGGTTTACCGACGTGGCCCTATTCCATTTACCTAATTATCACCTGGAACCGCATTTTCGTTTCATTTGCACATTTCGTTCTTTCTTTGTATGATTATTCTCTCGTCATCGGTTCGGGTAAGACCTTTGTTCGATATGTCTAGGCCTAGCGATTAAAGTTCATGTGATTACCATGGCTGTTCAGAACAATGGTGATCAGGTTCGTTTACCGCGGGTATGGTGGCACGCTTGGTAGTATGATTAATGATGGTTGGCATCGGAAAATGTCGTATTGTATTGTTGGTTTGGGGCGCACACGTAGGTCTGTCCCACCACCACGGGTCTTTTCTGGGTGCGGGCTACCCTGCAGTGAGTCACTGATCACCCTGCAATGTCGGCCCCTGGTTGGGCAGTGCATGAGAGACAAGCGATGCGGCAACTCATACGCTTTTGCCTTTGTTGGGTACTAGCGAGAATGTTTATTCGGCCGTTGCGGTCCGGATCTTTCCCTTGAGAATTCGTCTTCCGAGTCGTTCGTATCTTGTGTTTCTTGTTCCGTCCGACGAAATGACAGCGGGTACGATGGATGGGTCAACGTGTTTGGAAGGCAGGGAAAATGAAACAGCAGGACTCCGCTCTATCTCACTCGGCTGGTGACACTTGCCAATTTTTCTCGGTTCAACGCGATCTACATTTAGGTGTCTCCATTGATGATTATAACGGTACCCACCCGTGTTCTTATGAAACGGGGATCTCAGGCCTTTGACTACTGGAATGGCATAGCGGTGTGCGTCTCACAAAAACAAGAACGAACAGGTGCAGATGCATCCAGCGAGACGAAACACCCCGTATTTTTTTCCCTCTTGAATCTACCTCAACGTTACCCCACGAACACCCCGAGGGGGCACTCACAACCATGTTCTCCCCCATCCACCAACCAAGCGCGCCAACCCAAAACCAAGCTTACCGACCCTCGTCGGATGACTGCCGCTTACGCTTCCCACCAGCCCTCGACCCTGGTCCCCAGTTTGGTGCAGGGTTCTGCTGATACCTCACAATCCGCACGCCATTGCCGTCATTGCTCGTAGTCGTCCGCATCACCAACACCGATTCGGGGTGCTTCGTAAAGTCTACCTCCGTTCTGTTCGGAATTTCACCAAAGTGAGAGCGGTCCCTGTCAGCGGATTAGCGAACCAGCCAGTGCGAAGCATACCCGATCCCTTTGCTTAACAGCTTCGCCGCGGGCGATGTCTTTGAAATGCGGTCCATTCGCATGGGGTGCCGCTGTACCCACGCCCGGAAGATATCGTAGATCTCGGCGCGCGTTGCAGTGGTCTTGAGCGATCCTGGGGAGGCGTGCGAGCGCGACACTTTGTGTCCCGCGTTGAGCAGCGCTGAGCTACGGACCACATACAGCCAAAGGTAAACCAGCGGGTCATTTGGATGATGAGTGGACTGTATACGTACGCAACATCGCTCAGCGCGGGTGTCGAGCAGTGGAACATGCCCGCGACCTTTGCAGGCGTGAAATAAAATGGGACATCGAGTTCCTGCAACGTGTCCATGAGCATATGACATACATCCCACTGGGACAGTCATTGGGCGACCCCGGACGAACCTCTCGGGCGACAGACAACATCCCCTTCATCCGCGTCGATGTCCCGTAATTCTTTGCGTTTCCGTCGACATGCTCGATCGCCTTGGCGACAAACTCGGAGTTATGCAGCGGACCTGACCACATCGGACCTGCCACCTACACACCTCATCGACACACCCCAAGAACGCAAGAGAGACTATACACACATGCATACTGAAACCACATTCTGGACACATCGAGTCGATGGGCGGTCCAGTGGCCGTTTTGTACTGCAGATTGACTGTCCCAGACTGCTCTTTCGTCTTTTCCACAACCCGGCCCAGTTTTTGCTCGTAAAAGGACGCGCATCCGGAGCAAATGTAGTAGACCGACGTTTTACTTTTGTTGATGAATGTCAGAAGTCACCAGACGAAAGGAATGCAAACGTTACCTGGCTACTTTTTTCACCTCCACCGGTGCCGCATGGACCCGCACAAAGATGCGAACGTAAAAGTCGATGGAGAGGGATAAAAGGGGTTCGATGTAGCGACCATATCTGGCTGCTGACGTCGAGATCGTGTGCAGGACCAGTCGGAGTGCCTATGTCTGCATGAGTGCGAACAAGCCTGCGAGCAATGACAGTCATACGGCCTCGTGAGAGTACTCTGCTTTTACAGGCATACCGCCATAATTCGAAAAGCTATACAAGAGGTAAGTAGCAAATCCCAGATAACAAGAACACGCTCACCATTTTTCAGAGTAATTTGTCGTGGCAAGGACCGACATATCGGTGCATGTCACACAGAGCAGACCTATGTCGGGTCACGTTGACATTACCTTGTTGCTTTCCGAGATGTAGACCTACCTCCACTGTTTACGGCTTGCACAGCGGCATCGATAAAAGGAGAAGCAGTACCATAAGGATCGAGGTCGACGACATCGACGCGAGTTTTATCTGTGCGGTGGTTGTACATGAGAGCACTGACACCTCGTCAATGGATCTAGTCGCGTGACCAGAAGAGAATGGATGGATGTACCACGCGTCATCTTCGTGAACTCTGACCTTGCCCGCGTTCGACTTAACCACCCACTGTCCGTCGGGGATCATTATCTCTTCTTCCGAGGGGCCGAGTCCATTAATATCCACGTTCCTCTTCATCGCGGCGGTTGCGGATGGCGACAAGTCGTTGGCAATTATAAATCTAGAGACCCGTCAGAGAACGGGGGGCCGATCGGGGACCTTGACAGACCTCACAAGTGGGATTTCTTTCGCGTAGCGGATAGATCGTAGTCCAGTCGCAGAGAGAGCCTCTAGAAGGACAAACTTGTGCGGGTGATACTTTGTAGAATGGACCAATGAGACGTGTCGGCAGCACATCGGTCCTACCAACATACCATGCGTGATTTGGGGGCATTCTCGGCCATATCGAAGTCCATGGTCGATCCATCGCCCGCTGTATCACACAACGTTTCTCCCTCGCCGTCTTCTACACCACCCTGTATCAGCCCAAAAGAAACAGCCGACAAACGCATGCAACACCTCTGGGTTTCTCCCAAACAGCCTGCTCGAGCCTCTTTGCGCGGCGCTCTTCCGCCCTCTTGAACTTGTCTTCCTTTTCCTTGTTCAATTCCTCGCTCCATACGCGGATACACGCGACACTCATGTCGCGGTTGAACTCCTGCACGGGATTCAGGAACGCTTCGTCCTTGGACGAAATGAGGATGTGTGCGTTGTTTTCGGTGTAGAGCGTGAAGCCCTCGGGGACGACGATGGGCCACTCGGGCTCTTTTGGTGTCTCTCCTGTCGACGCGTCCGCCGTCGTCATTGCCATCGGACGTCGCGGTAGGTGGGATCCGGCGAGCCTCGGGGCGGTTTGCGGACGAGTTGTCCGGAGATGGAGAGCGAGGCGCAGAGGCCTGTGGAGTGCAAACGCGAAGAACGCCACGGTTGTCGAAAACCAACAACCCAAGGTAGTACGTACAACCCCGACCGCCCACATCCAAAGTATAGCGCCCGCGTATCGATAAACTCTGTGATTGCTCACTGACAACGACCACTGGCACGACGTACTTGCCCTCCTCATCCTCGCCCCCAAGCCAGAGCGCATCCAGCAGCGTGCATGTGCTCGGTTGCGGACCCTCTGTCGTAGTACTCAACCCCGACATGAAAGACGACAGTAGGAGGCGGGCATACTTCCAATGGCCAGTACTTGGGGTGCGGGTAAATCTTGCTAAAGCATAGCAGGCGAGGTGCGTCTTTCCTATCGAGGTGCGTCTCGCTTCCCACCTCCGCCCAAGAACGACCCATTGCGACGCCGGTACTCAACCAAGCCCTCTGCGAAAACATCGCCCTCTCAACGCCTACCCGACTCGCACGGAAACATCTAATCATGCGAAAGGGACTTACCCTCTCACCGACGGCGCGCGGAACACCATATTTTCTGCTTCCATGGACACAGGACCCCTTTCCCCTTGACACCACGACCGGCAATGAAATCTCTGCGGCATCCATCGCCTCCGCACGCTCCTCGCTACCGCTCAATGGCCTCCCGTATGTACGTCCAACATCTCCCCCACGCGCTCGTTGCAGATCTCCCGTGATGGGGCTACGATACGCGTTTTATCAAGCAGCTCAGGCAGTTTGGTATGGAGTGGTGTGTGTGAGTTGTTATGTTCGCGCGCAGGTGCAGTGGGACGTAGGGATGATCGCGCGGATGTCCGCGAAGGGGAAGGGCGAGGGGAGGCAGCGATACGCGCCCAAGTTGAACGCGTTTTCGTCCACACAAGTCTGAAGTGTTCGACGAAGATAAGATAACATGGGTACGGATACAGGTGCACCGAGAGTAAGAAAGGTACAGAACTACGCTCCGAGATGTATATACAACATACGTTGATCCAATGGTACACTCTTCGCCAACTTTTTCATCGTCCTATGCAACGCCAACGCCGCACGAGTATGATCCAGACGACCAGACTCATCTTTCATACACTCGTAGAATGTGGACGTGATCTTGACCGTCTCAGCATCGTCCACTGCCCACATCGTCCCGATCACAGACCGAAACCCAGCAAACTGCATCGCCGACGCCAGATGGATCACCTCGTCCGGGCTCTCTTCGTCACCGACCATTGTATGACAAGCGGAAAGGTAAGCAAACTCGGGATTCTCCAATTTGCACCGCGATATTTGCTCGATTGTGAAGTGTCCATCATGGAGAGCGAACGCAGACTCGAATGGTTGTCGGCGGTTGGCGGTACCATGACACGCAAAGTGTACCCAATCGCTCCTCTCGAGTTCCTCGGTGACCCGCGCGATGCAGCATTCTGCATCCTCGATACGTGTGAACGTGGAAAGGCCACCAATGCACTGATCAATGTTTGTCAGTTCCGTGCCTACCGAAATGAGCTCGTTCTCCCCAACAGCTGTGGCCTGACCTATAGCGACGAAGCGTTTCACTTTCGTCGTACTATCCGAGAGGTCTCGGTAGTGTCGAGAACGAATGAGGGCAGTGAGGGTGGGGGTGTAAGACGAGACATAGAGATCAGCGAGTTTCTGTTGACCTTTCCTGAACGGAGCGGCGGCATGGAGGGGGAGGAGAGAGAACACGTCAGTGGGGCACCACCAGATGCGCGATCCAAGTGGATGTGTCGTACGGAGGAAATCAACTATGGTGGAAACAACCTCATCCCACAGTTTCCGCAAGCTGATGGAAAGAAGCTTTGTCACGTCCGAGTCGTCAAACTTTGCACGTTTGAGCAAGGCATACAGCTTCGATGACAACTCTCGAGCACCTCCCCTCGTTATTGACAATGGAACGTGAACAGGATCCCGGTCGATTAAGACGACGAGAGCATCACAGCCGTAGTCGCTCGCATTCACAACGATGACAGGGCCCTCACAGGCTGCCTGTTGAAGATCGGAGAAGAGCGCAGGGAGAAGGAAATGTGAGAAACCAGGCAACTTGCGAACATTGGTCACCACTCCTTCTAGCTGAATATTGAGACTGCACAGCTGATCGTGCTGATCATCAGTTGGTGGGTTGAGGACATTCTGAATTTGCGTGGACAGCTCTTTGAACTCATCCGCTAACCGTGATCCATCCGAGCCAGATGCAATGAGGTCCTCTAGCGGGGAACGGAGGCGAGCAAGCTGGGACCAAAAGACACCCCGGCCTTGTTCCAGAAGTTCAACCGCTCTCGTGGGGGAGTTGTTGCGAAGACAAGCTGAGAATCCATCTACGGCGAATGATGATGCATGGATTTTGAATAGATCAAGGTGTCGAGGCAAGGATGGTACGGTGGCGAAATGATGTGTAAGCAATCTAAGAGAAGTTTCATATGCAAGAAGTGTTGTGGGATGCTGAAAGTCTTCAGCTGCACGAATCCACGCCTTTGCTGCATATAGATCGGCAGCAAACACCATCTGCGGCCTATGTGAAAGCTGTGCATAGAGACTAAATACCTCGTCTAGGTCCTCTGGCCGATGCGAGACTTCGAACCGAGTACGGAGGTACTTTGCAAGGTTGTTCAAAGGCATTGACCTGTCTGGATTTCCATGAAGACGGAGTGCCAGTGCTTCCTGGCCAAGGACAATGGCCTCGTCAAGATCCTCCATCGCCCCAAGCTGGTTATACCGAGTGGAGAGACGAAGTGCAAGATTGTTCAGGGACATTGGCCTACTAGGGTGTCCAGGTGGACGGAGTGCCAGTGCTTCCTGGTCGAGGGTGACAGCCTCATCCAGGTCTTGCATTGCTCCAAGTTGGTCGTACCTAGTGGAGAGATGAAGTGCAAGGTTGTTCAGGGACATTGCCCTGTCTGGATGTCCAGGTGGACAGAGCGCCAGGGCATCCTGGTCAAGGACGATGGCCTCGCCAAGATCTTCCATTGCCCCGAGGCGGCCGAACCGGGTGGCGAGACCAACTGCGAGGTTGTTCAGGGCCGTTGACCTACCTGGGTGTCCAGGTAGACTGAGCGCCAGTGCCTCCCGCTGGAAGACAACTACCTCGTCAACATCCTGCAGTCCCCCAAGCTGGATGTACCGAGTGGAGAGATAATTTGCGAGGCCGCACAAGGTCGTTGGCCTGTGTGGATGTCCAGGTGGACAAAGTGTCAGTGCTTTCCGGCTGAGGACGATGGCCTCGTCAAGATCTCCTATTCCCCCGAGATGGTCGTACCGAGCAGAGAGATGAGATGCGAGGCCGTCCAGGGAGGCTGCCCTGCCTGGATGTCCAGGTGGACAGAGTGCTAATGCTTCCCGGCTGAGGGCGATGGCCTCGTCAAGGTCTTGCATTGTCCTGAGCTGGGTGTGCCGAGCGGAGAGAAAAATGGAGAGTGTGTTCAAGGACGTTGGCCTGTCTGGGTGTCCAGGTGGACGAAGTGCCAGCGCTTCCCGGTTGAAGACAATGACCTCATCAAGATCTTGTATTGCCCCAAGCTGGCTATACCGAGTGAAGAGACGGATGGCGAGATTGTTCAGGGACATTGACCTGCAAGGGTGTCCAGGTGGACGGAGCACTAGTGCTTCCTGGTCGAGGACGATGGCCTCATTCAGGTCTTTCATTTCCCTGAGCTTATTATATCGTCTGGAGAGATGAACCGCAAGGTTGTTCAGGGACATTGACCTGCCTGGATGTCCAGGGGGACAAAGCATCAGTGCCTCCCGGTCGAGCATGATGACCTCGTCAAGGCTGTCCATTGCCCCGAGCTTGTCGTACCGAGTGGATAGGTGAACTGCGAGATTGCCCAGGGACACCGACCTGTCTGGATGTCCAGGTGGACAGAGCGCTAGTGCTTCCCGGCTGAGGACAACGGCCTCGTCAAGGTCTTCCATTGCCCCAAATTGGTCGTATCGAGCGGAGAGACTGCCCGCGAGGTTGTTCAGGGGCCCTAACTGGCCCGGATGTCCAGGTGGAAAGAGCGCCAGTGCTTTCCTGTCAAAAACAATGGCCTCGTCAAGGTCTTTCATTGCCCCGACCTCCTTGTACCGAGTGGAGAGACGGGTGGCGAGGTTGGTCAGGGACATTGGCCTGTCTGGATGTCCAGGTGGACAGAGCGCTAGTGCTTCCCGGCCGAGGACAATGGCCTCCTCAAGGTCTTCCATTGCTCCCAGCTGGTCGTACCGAGAGGTGAGATTGGCTGCGAGGTAGTTTAAGGACCTTGGCCGCCCTGGACTTCCAGACGGACAAAGCGCCAGTGCTTCCCGGCCGAAGACAACAGCCTCCTCGATGTCTACCGTCGTGCTGAGTCGGTTGTAGCGTTCGCGGAGAAAAAACGAAAGACATTCCAAGCGGGAATATCGCATGGCGTGGCCCGATGGACAAAGCTCCAGTACCTCCCGTTGAAGGGCTATCGCCTGATCGAGGTAGTCGGTTCCATCTCCTTGCCTGAACTTAGCAAAAAGCAGTACTACTCGTGAATGCAACTTTTCAACTAGTAGTTGGTACATCAGTCAACTTTTTCACCAGTAGTGGGCACGAAGGGAGACACGCACTGGATGTATCCATGTGGAATCGATATGCTGTGTCGCGCCCGTGCAGCGCCTACATCATCCCTTCTGAACCGTGTCAATGTAAAAGTAAACCAAATACGCCTGATGTTCGTCCGGTCCATCGCTAAACGCAACCTCTCAGCGTTCGCCCTCGACGCGTGGATCGCCCAACCTAAATCACTCACCCTCACAGACACCCTCACAGACACCCTCACCCCGACCCACCTCGCTGACCTCTACATCACCCTCCCCACGCGCGACGGCACCCGCATCGGCCGGACATACACACCCCCCATCCCAGGCGCACTCCTCGAGTATGGCCACCACCTCGCCTTCTTCCACCCGCGGCACCCCGAGCGCGCGCTCCGCCCCGACGGCACCGATGCCGATTTCTGTCCGCCTGAGCCGTTCACGCGGCGTATGTGGGCTGCGGGTACAATGCGATGGAATGCACAACCGGGCGGGGCGCTGTGCGTTGGGGACACGGCGCGCGCGGTGGCGACGGTGGCGAACGTCGAGAGGAAAGGGTTTGATGACGCCAATGCACATCCGATGGTGTTTGTGAAGCAGCAAATCGAGGTGACGCCCCAGGGGCGCGAAGAGCCATCCGTTGTGGAGGAACGGTCCCATGTGTATTTCGCGTCCAGGGGAGGCAGACGGGATGCTCGCCAAGGCAAGTCTTTGATTCAATGTTCACGATTGAGTCAAATAACTGTTCTCTTAAACAGTGTCAGGTTTGCCAAAGCCTGACTTCTCGTTTACTTATAAGCCCTCGCTAACGACGTTATTCCGCTTCTCGGCGCTCACTTTCAACGGACACCATATCCATCTGGACAAGGACTATGCACAGAACAGCGAGGGCTATCCAGGTGTGCTATCTGGGGCTTGTCGCGACTCATGACGTTTGACTCTTTTCAGAACGACTTGTTCACGGACCGTTGACAGCGCTCATGCTACTCGAGGTCTTGCAATTTCATAAACCCGGTTTGCAACTACACACGTTCGAATATCGTGCTCGCAATCCAGTCATTGTTAATCGCAACTCTACCATCTACGGCGCACTGACGGGCGACAACAAGGCATATATGTGGTGTGCGGATGACGACGGAGTCGTAGGGATGACTGGAAGTATCATGTTCTCGCAGTGACGCAATAGGATCATGCTGAGGAACCGACGAAGGGAAGCAGAGTGGTTGTATGATCGGTTCAATGTAAAGACACTTTCTACACGTTGACAAGCATCAAATTACACATTTGGGCGTAGTGCATACCTGACGACAACGTCAGTGAAACGCCAACGGACCAGATCATGACACACATTTTGACTGGATATAATCCTGCGGGCAAACCACGTTGAATCTTTTCCCGAACGAGGTGCAAACCTGCATCCTCGAAAATCTTTTTGAACGCCAGGTCTGATCTATCATATGATAAGCGACAACATGGCGTAAGACCGCTCGGACATACCTCGTCCAGCTCGAATCCTGTTCATCGAACACGGTCCTTGGGCCCTTCTTCTCGGAGCATAGATTCTCCTTTACCATGATCAAACTCTTCGGACTTCTCAACGCTGCAGTGCTCCGCTTCAGGAACATAACCAGATCCTCATCGTTCAAGTGACCAAGACACCACTGACACCAAACAACATCGAACCCCGAATCGGTATCGTCCTCTGCGGAGGTATACCCAAGCCTCCGCAGCTCCTCTGTGGACTGTCTCGGCCTCCCGGGATCAAAATCCTGCAATGGTCCCATAAAGAACGTCACGCTCCTACTCCCGTCGTGCACCCCGTTCCACCCCACGGTGCTACTCTCACCGCTCGCCGAGGTGCCCCCGCAACGTCGGTGGGCCTCGTCGATGAACGCGGGGACGGGCTCGAGGAGCACCACGTCTGAGACAAGATGGAGGAGGACGTCCGCCGTGACGCGGCCGATCCCTGCGCCTACGTCTAGCGCACGGAAGCGCTTCGCGGGGGCGTGTGCGTGGTCTTGATTTTGGTCTTTTGGGTCTACGGATCGGAGCGAGCGGATCGTAGAGGGGACGGTACGCAGCTCTGGAACGAGATCAAGGAGGAATTGGCGCGAACCAAGGGCATCGACGCGGGGGAGGGACTGGTGATCGGGTCATCCTGTGTCATTAGGTAGTTTTTCGAAGTACGTGCGCACCCCGGACCCGAACCCTCCTGTGTTCGTGTGAGCGGGTAATCGGGTGATCCGTGAGATGCGCACCGAGAACACCGTCCAAGCTTGCGGGTTGCGTTTCCCAGTATTGTAGTCCGGCTTGTACGACTGACTCGTCGCGAGAACCTGCCGATGAGACCATCACGAGAACAAGTTGGCGTGAGAAAGGTCGTCTTTGTTTTTCTTCTTCTTCTAGGTGAGTCTCGTCAAGTTTTTGTTAGAAAGACCCGCGCTGGTCTTGCAAGGATGAACTCTTTCTCAGACCTGTTCTGTACTTTCGTGGAGACAACGTTACATTGCCTTTTTATCTCTGAACGCCCTTTTTCTCGATGTTTGAGCTAAAACTGACATGCCTCTTGGACAGGACTTGAGCTAGTCGTATCATGTAGGATATTGTACAAATGCAACTATGAATACATCTCGTCCCAATCATCGTCGTTGGTCGCGCGAGACGTATTACCGCTGCCCGTACTGTCTAACGAAGGTATCACATTAACCCCAGAAACCGGTATCGATGTTTGCGATTTTGCCAGTTTACTCTGTTCCCCTCGCTCCATCTCGTCGATAATATCCCACATATCCTCGTCATCTGCAGCAGGTGCGGATGACCGAGTGGTACTCTGCGGTGGGTCCGGCAGAACCGGCGGTTCGTCAAATGCATCCCAGAGATCCGCTTCGTCGACCTCCATCGCGCTTACGCTTGCGCCGGGTCCGTTTCGAGACGACGCGTCACCTACGAGCGTCGGTGAGAACGACGTAGCCAGTGACACGGAATCAGCGTTCCCAGCGCGGAGTGTAGCGAGTCGTTCTTCCTCTGCCCTGATCACGGCATCGATATCGAATTCGTCGTCGTCTGGCTCCGAGGACGTGGGCGGGAGCGATGGCGCGCGTGAGGACTCTCGGTCGCCCTTTGGGAGAGGAAGCTCGATTCCCTTGTCGTCGTCACCGTCTTCCGTCTCGACGAGCGTGGGTTCAGTGAGATCGATAATGTCCGAGTCGTCGGGAGATTTCTTGTCGTTTATCGTGCCATTGAATTCATCGCGCCAGACGCTCAGGCGAACCTTGGAGTGCGTGTAGGTCAGAGGACACAGCAGAGAAAAGCTAGTCTTACCTGCATGCGTTTGGAGTGACACAATTTCTCGACACGACCGACCGTATCTTTGAACGACGTCTTTGGATACACCCTGTGTGTCCAGAACTGGTAAACCTGCAATAACCGGTTGAGATCCGAGTGCTGAAGGGTCCGTCGGGTCAGCGAGCATACAACGTTCAGATTCGGAGTATGGGCACCTCGTGTCCTTTTCCTTTGGGCACGAACCCCTTGACCTCCTTGACGAGCAGCGGAAAGCCTTCCGGCCCCACCAACCTCTCCTCGTCCAGCTTTGGCAGAACCTTCCGGCCCTTTTTCTCCCCATCACCCGACTTATCCTTCTCCTCGCCCTTTGCAGCCGGGTCCTTGCCAGCCTCACCGCCCGCCAAGGTCTGCGAAGACCCCGTCTGTCTTCCGCGCGCATGCCGCGCCTCCGCCTCTTTGGCAAGCTTCGCAAGATCCAATGCCGGCGCAAGCGGCTTGTATCTCAAATCCTCGCCCTCTTCGCCACCCTTGTCGAGGTCCTTGAACAAGGCATCGACGTCCGATGGCACCGCGGCCGGCGGGGCAGGCGTGGCGCGCTTCGGGGGTCGCTCGTAGTCGCTGTCGCTGTCTGCAAGAAAGAGCGGCTGGCGGGGACGCTTGAGGGCCGAGTCACTGTTGGGTGGTTGGGATTTCTGGGGAGACGTGAGTGGCGCGTCCCAGATGTCGTCGAGAGACATGACAGGAGGAGGACACGCGTTATTTTGGGCTGTTTGCGCGACGCGTTGAATTAGACTGATCAAGGTATTTTGGTAGTATCTTGTAGGAAGATCATGCCTCGCGAGCTTCGCCCAAGAAAACTACGCACAAGCTATGCTGCGCTCGCAGATGAAGACGAAGACGACAACACGGGAAGCGACTTTGAACTCGGCGAGATCCACACAAGCGCAAAGGGAGCGTCGTCCAGCGACGACGACGACGACGACGACGAGCACGATCTAGTAGAATCCGAGGGGGAGGAAATAGCGCCCGAGCCGACACAACGTCGCAAGGCAAGCGCGACGCCTTCCCGGGCTTGCAAGACCCAGGTTCCACCGCCCACCACCAGCCCGACCAACCCGGGGATGCAAGCATCCCCGAGAATACGAAAAGAGCAGCCCCGTAGGAAGCTTCCCCCGAGGGTCCACCATGTCACCCGCACGCCCTCTGGGTCTGCCCCAGTAGCCCCACCGCTGGCGACGCCCCGCATCGCAAAGACATACGCCCTACCCAGCCCGAGCGCACACCATCGACACCGGGCGATCCCGGTGTTCTTTCGGAAGGAGATGGTCGAACGACTGGACGAGCCTCCGTCGCTATTCACAGAGCCCCACGTCGTTCCAACGAATAGTATGACCGCCGATCTCTCACTCACTGAGAGGGCGAGCAAAGCATGGGGGTTTAATGTCGGCGCTGGACCTGTCTGGCAGATGATGGAGGACAGGTCTTGTTTCAAAGAGAGCGTCGGTTCGGGCGCAGCCTCCGAGAAGGAGGTTTCCAGACGTCCCAGGGTATACGAAAACGCATCCGTGCGACCCGGTTGGGAGGTACTGAGCAACCAGTGCGTGCCAATGGCCGCGATTTTTGACGTGTATTCACGCTTCTTGGACTGAAACCGCAGGGATGCGCTCAAGTACTTACCGACAGACTCGGTCACGACCGAGGATGGGCAATTTAAGCCACCACCCCAAGTCGACTGCTACGTCGGCCCGCACGATACACAGACGCGTGTCGCTTTTAACATGTTTGATAGCGTCGCTACCTGTACGTGAATGCACATTGTCCCATATGACGGCGATAACCCGAGCGTCAAGCCGAGTATTTCGAGGATGGTACAGGGTACATCTTTAGCGCGGGCTCCCCCGTGTGGGGGATAGACTGGTGCCCGACTCGCCAACCAGACCGGTATGGTAAGAACGTCCCTCTTTACCATGGCCCAGACTTAGCGGCAGTCAGCTCGGCAGTTCAGACATTATCTGGCCGTCGCACCCTTTCCAACGCGCTCGCATGCACCCAGTATCGGTGTCAACGTTACCCGCCCCTCCCCTGCCTGCGTTCAAATATGGACCCTGAAGCCTAGAGTCCGAGAAGAGAACGCGATGGACCAGGATCATCCTCGGAGTGATCCGGCCGAAATTCGTTGCGAGATGGTGTTATGTCTGGACTGCGGGCCAGCTCAAGAAATTAAGTGGTGTCCTCTGCCCGCTCATGACCCAGTGCGTCCTCGTCTTTATCGCAAACGTGCGAAAAGGCGCTGAAACCAACCTCGAAGTGGGAAGGCGGACGGACGAGGGATCCTCGAAAGATTGGCATACTGGCCGGGACGTTCGAGGACGGATCACTCTCTATATACGTTGTGCCGGACCCTGAAGATGTAAGACTTCCGGGACACGATCCCATCCGCCCTGTATTTGGTGGGCACTTTCATTTGTCGTATCGGTGAAGAGTGCTCATCACGTTCAGTCAAATTACCCGAGCCAGCCGTACGGATCGAACACGAGCAGATATCCTGCTGGTCCCTCGACTGGGCAAATAGCGAAGTCATCGCAGTAGGCCTTACAAACGGTGAGACCGTGCCTACAAATCCTTTCCGCGAAGCGTCACACGTTCCAAGGTTGTCTCGCTGTCTACGATGTCAAACATGCACTCGAGAGCGGCGAACCTGTAAGTGAGTCCCCGTCCTCGATTCTTACACCACATCGCTGGAACAGTATATGGCCCACTCAGACGTCCTTCCGACGCACTTCATGACCGTACATCAATCCGCCATCCGTGCACTCGCGTGGATTCGCGTGCCACCTACAGACGGCTCCGGCGCGCCGAACCTATCGGGGGACCCAACGGTCATCGCGAGCGGGGGTTATGACGGGGTAGAATGTCTCACTGATATCCGGGAGCCCTACGGGAACGTCGTCAACCGAACCAGAGGTACGTCTCATTCTGACTTTCCACACACTTACGCCCTTTCGTTGGAGGGGACTGACACCCGCTGTCCTGCCAGATGTCATCAATAGCGCGGCTTATTCTGCGTTCACGACGGGACCGATCATGATCGACCATGATAACACTGTCAAGTCGTATTCCGTCTCGCCGAGTATGTTGGGGCGCGGTCATATTCTGATGGAGCCGGACGGGCCTGTTTGGGTTAGTTTCGCGTCTGAGTTGCTCGCAGGATGCTATTTTGACAAACTCAAACGTAGAGTGTGAGCACGTCAGACTATCATCCCCAACTTGCCGCTGGCTCGGCTGATGGGTCGTGTACGACCACCAACACGCTCAGGTCGACACGGAGAGGCGGCACGGTCGTACGTCCCATCTTGCATTCTACCAGACAAGATTGACAGTCATTCGCAGCCCTTTCTCGTCCACAAGATCTATCAGCTCGATTATAGTCGCAAGACTGGCGAATTCCGCATGCTCGAACACTTTTTGCCACAGGTCAGTCCACGAGTGGTCTCATACTTCACTTCACCCACTTCACCCGATCGCAGGAAACTCAAGAAAGGTCGGCCGGCGTCAAAGGCAAGGCAAAGGAGAAGAACAAAGAGGAAGAGGTTAACAGTCGTAGCACCAGCACTGGCGTGTGGCCACCCGAAATTGGCATCCACCGCGTGGCATGGAACAATGGAAATGGCCTCGGAGGCGCGGCGTTGTTGGCCTCTGCCACCGCGTCGGGGCTTTGCAGGGTGGACTGGGTGATGGGAAGGTGGATCAAAGATAGGACGCCGTATGTAAGCGTACCAAAGATGAGAAGAGAGGTCGAGGGGGTGTCTGAAGAGTCGGACGAGGAGGCGTAAGTGCTGAAGTGAAACATGGTCAACGTTGTGCTCTGCATCGTTACGATTACACGAATATGCAACTAAATCTGGTATCGTCAGCGTCGCGTCCATGACAAGCCGGGCCAGACAAACTCACAGAAAAAAAAAACACCACGCACGACGGGTATCACTTTGCCTTGAACAGATTACTATCTTTCAACGCCTGCCGATGCTCCAGCCTCAATCGCCGCTTCTCCGCCTTTCCACCTGGTCCATCGTCCGCGAGCACTCGGGGCTTGGTCAGATCCCAGAGCCACGCGGGGTACTCCTCGTCTGGTTTCGCGAGGATGGGCGGCTCGCCTTTGAGGTAATTGAGTCCGGTCATTACAGTGCCGGGTAGACACGACGATGCGACGTCTTTCATGCGCGCGGGGTGAGTGATGTTGGTATAAACGTCTCAAGGCTGCAGCTTACTTTTAGCAAGTTCGGACGACCCGGCTTTCGACCCAGGCTTGCTGCTCAATGCAGAGGCGTACCCCCGAGTCAAACGAAGCGAAAGGGTTCTCCGGAACGTCCTCTGAAAAAGTCCGAGTAAAGACATGATGCAAGGACGCGTTCCGCAAGGGCGAACAAAATGACGCGTGACAAGTGTGACCCGAAGAAGGTAATGCACCACCGCGAAACAAGACAATATTTATTCATACGCTGCTAGCCAACAATGCATGTATAGTAAACACAAGAAAGAAGAAATGGCCAGCTGCAAATTTATACGGTCCAGCGCGGCCGACACAGCAATCTATACCTAGTTTGCATGAATCGTGATTCGAGCTAGCATTGTCACCGGGAGCCGAGGGTTGCGTGACGCTCAGTATAACCCGGACCCAGGAAATAACTGTGACTCCTCGTTCGCGTCTTGGTCGTCCATGTGGTCAACATGCGTCGAGGGCTTTATCTCGGGGGAGAGGCTATAGGGCGTTGCCGGCTGCAGTTCCGGCTGTTGATATTCCTCGGGCGCATACGGCTCACGTTCGAACGGATCGATATCTGTATCCGGTGTCGCCGGTGGAAGTGGCTGGATTGGCTCTGGGGGAGCAACAAATTGGGCGGCACGTGTCCGCGGAGAAGGGCTGTGTGGCGGGGACCGCGGAAGAAGTATGCCCTGAGGAGGGGACGTAGACAAAGGTTGCGTCTTAGTTGGCGTATTGCGTTGCAGTAATATTTGTGTGGCCTGCTGAGGGTGGGGTGGGGTTGCAGCGGTCTGAAGTTTAGGTTGGAGATCGTACTCGAACTGTGACAAACTCATCAGGACGAAACGTGCAGGGAGATAGTAAGGATATCTTACCGCTTCAAAGACTTCTTCCCTCCGTTTCTTGTCCTCGCCCTTGTCAATGCAATAGCAGAGGTACAAGACATCCGCACTAGAGCATGGTCACCGACAAATCAAAGAGACAATTGGAACGACCCACGTATCCTCCACAAGACCAACGCAGAATAACCCAACGAGCGCTGTCACACCACCAGCCAATACAGCAGCCCCCAGTGCAGGGTCCGGGGCTTTCAGAGTGTGGGCAACGAACAGATACGTCAACAGAGCAAATGGGAACGTCAGCGTCAAGGGCGTATAGGTGAGCATCGCGAGTTGAGCTAGAGAAAAAAAAATCAGTGCCTGACAAAATACTTGACAGGTTGGGTCGTCGTACGCTCAGTCTTGAATTTCCGCCTGAAGCGCCCTGCTCCTTCGGATTCTACAGCCGCTGTGAGAGCACGTGCCCGTCTGGCGCTCGGCAGGAATGGATCGCCCGTAAGGCCAGTATACACAAGAGCGTACTTGCTAAACGACGTCGTCACACTCTCCAAGTAGCCTACTGCCATGCCAGCGCCAATCGTGAGTGGTTGCAGCCAGGGCCGGAGAATAAGCGGAAAGTATGACGGCAGGAGACGCAACGCGATGGTTAGGAGAGTGAGCATACGGATCGCAGCCATGATAAGTGCGCTCAGGACGATCGATCCCAGGGATGGGTAGGTGGAGCGAAGGATAGCACCGTGAATGACGTGTGTATCCGTTGGAAGTGTTGGAGATTGATCTGGGCTGGAAAATAAAGCGAGTGAGAAAACAGAGGGAGGTTTACAAAACGGCACTTACTCCGCATAATACCATGCTCCAATGACTCCCGCACACGTGGTGCGCAAAATGCCTCGTGCAACACCCCAGCTCCAGAGCCACACTCCCACAGTGCCAACTATCGCCCAATCCGCCCATTCGTAGATATACCACTCATACCGATCCTGCACTCTTTCAAAGTGGCCCATCAACAGGAGGTGGAATACGAGCGCGACAAACGGGATCGACGCGAGCAGTATTATGAGGAGGATGGTTGGAGAAAGCGCTAGAAGAAAAGGATTGGACATCAGAAGTTTCGACGTGAGGTCGAGGATGGACGATGTAGAGTGGATCTTGCGAGGAAGGTCGATCAGACGTCGAGCGGTTAATATCGACAAGACGAGGGGGATGACAGAAAACAAGCGCAGTCTATGTTTCACTTAATCATAACTTCAGGTGGATGAGTATCGACAAAACTCACCCAACGGTCTCGCCCCATGTTGGCTCCTGGTCATTGTCCCACATAAAACTGCCAACAAAGGCCCATATCGCAGAAATGAAGAGCGTAACTGGTATAAATACTGAAGTGATGACCATAACGGGTTTGACGAATATCCGCAAGAGGAAGATGTGGACATAAGCAACGGCAGCGCTTACGAACGTCAGGATGGTGAGTAATGGTACCGTGTGCAGTAGATTGAGGTATGGCAAAGAGCCCTTTGGTTTGCTGGGCCGACGAGCGATGAAGATGAGTAAGATGGAGAAGAAGAAACATATCGTGACACCAGTGCACCACAGAATAGTCCAATACGAATCATTGAACTTCCGACGGGCGCGCGACATATGACGGGGGTCCGGTAGCGAGAATACGTCAATTGGGCGAGTTGTACCGTCTCTCGGCAACAAAGATTCTGTCAGAGATAATGATACGGGTTCCCGAGCATGAGAAGGTGGCGGCAGAGGCGACTGGGAACGCAAAATGGGTTGTATGGGGTGTGATGGACCCGCTATGGGCCCCGGCGAGTCGAAAGAGGACCTTGAAGTGGAAGGTGATGAGGCGCGGAGGCGCCGAGGGGGTGATGCCTGGTGAGCAAGCCAGCCCTTTGGAAAGTCTTGTGATTCGGCCTGACCGTAGTCGGACGCCATCAACGGTATCGGCTGCGATGCATGGTGAGAGACGCCTGGAGGCAAATCTTCTTCGTCCAGGCGAAGATATGGATCCTCCTCCAATAGAAGGTGTCGACTCCTATAGTCTCCTTTGCCGGATACCCTGCTCATACGGCTTGCGTGTAAGTGGGGATCGTCGAGGTCGTCGAGTTCGCTGTTGTGGTCACTGCCTGCACGAGACCCCTCGTCGGTTGTGAATGAAAAGAAGAGAGGCTGTGAGGAGGACAGACTTGACTCTGGGTTCTGTTGCTGTAACAAAAACTGGGAGGCATACTGCGCAAACGATTTTGCCATCTCCTTCAACTCACCCGCTCGTCGAGGCGAACGTAGCTAGCCAAGGGATTTAAGACGCCGTCGTGGACTGGGTGACTCGTAAAAGATGTCCTGTGGTAATTTAGCTCGAGAACCTAACCTCTGCTTGCGTACCCATGGGAATGTCTT
Source organism: Sutorius australiensis (assembly GCA_038089915.1). Taxonomy (NCBI): domain Eukaryota; kingdom Fungi; phylum Basidiomycota; class Agaricomycetes; order Boletales; family Boletaceae; genus Sutorius; species Sutorius australiensis. The sequence goes on along the minus strand of JBBPLR010000107.1, from coordinate 2,971 downwards.
TCCTAAATTGGAATACTAGGCCGTCCCCCTTCTACTACTAGACCTCGGACGACCATTAACGCGTACATTGGCCCAATTGGACAGTCAGCCATCATTCCGAAGGCAATTTTAACCCAACCAGGCAAGTCCCTCCTCCGTAAGTACTACGGATACTGAATTTCTGGCATTTTTGGCGGGCAAATCTTCTTGACCCTTTCACGTGCTCGATAAGCCTCTCTGTGATCCGAACAGCTTATCTTACCCTGGGCCGTTTCGTGTCTTTTACCCTCGCAGGCCCTCAAACTCCAACTCAATATTACGAGATCCGGACCAGTCCAGGATTCCAAGCAATGTCCTACATACTAGAGCGAAACTAGGCTGTTCTAGGTCACAATGTGGACACTGTCTTCCCCCCAGAACGTCCCTGAAGGCCTGACGCGTGACGCTTCGACTTTGTGATCTTCTTTACGCGACGGCTCGCTGGCGGATGTAATGACCAAGCAAAGGAAAGAATCCAGGGCACCAACGCGGCGATACTGAGCTGAATTTCCTACCATCTTATCCCAACAGCCCAACCCGGATCCAGATAGGGTAAATACACCAAGGCAATGCTAGTGGGCTCGATTGCGAACCATACTCGACATTCGTTGTGAAAATTAAATTTTGCACTTTTCCGAAGTCTCGGCTGATACCCAAACCGGGTATCTTACTACGCATTGGCACCTCGACAGGGGAATGAGTCCGGCTCACAGGTCACGGAGGCCCGGCCTGCATTGTTAACATATGTTTCAGGGTTCAAGGGAAACAGCCACCCATGTTTGTGGGAGTGGGCGAGGTTCGAGATCGCCATGTCCGTTTCCGCTCCTTTGTCTGAGATGGTCAATCTGGACTGATGGAATATGTAGGTGAGAGGCTTTCAAGGTTCGATAGCGATAGCCTTCGTCGTAGTCCAATTAGCAGTGGTGCATTATCCCTATAAAAAAAAGGATGTTATGGATTGCTTGGGAGTCACGACTGTCGTGGCTTCATATTTTTTTTGCCTACCCCTGCTCCTTAGTTGAGCGCTTGAAGGGTCTCGGTGCTTGCGGCTCTTCCTTATCCCGGGGTTCCGCCGCGCCAATCTCAAGTTTTCGTGGGTCATAACTTTGCCGTTGCAGACGCCCTACGCGCTCGAGTGAACATTCACACAAGAAAAATGTCAATTTTTACCGAGTTAACACCCGAGACGAGCACGATGATTACCCACAGGTGTACCTGCAAGCGCTTGAGGGCTGAAACATTCTATATTGGTGACCTTGTAATAAAATCACCACCAATGGATTGTCAGCTGACCGATATCGATTGGGGGGCAGTGTACCCCTGGCGCCGATGGCGTCCATGGGGTATCGTAGATAGATGATCGTGCATCCTTCCATTACCTGACGAAGTATGTTTCGGACCAGAAGCAAAAGGTCAAGTAATGGTGAGTACGTTGAATAGGCATTTGAGTGGCGACGAAGGGTCAAACGAAAACAGTGAGAATGGTGGCCCATCCAGGATAGCTCACGAGCGCCAAGCAAATCAAATCGAAATCGATGGTCAAGGAGACGCGCAGGCGGTCAAAGTCTTCCGGCGGGCGTTATTGAGCAATCACGTGCCTTTATTTGACATGTGATGCATAGTGCACGTGCATCGCCGACCATCAGCCACCACTTGTTAGTGATAACGGTTCACAACATCGAATCGCTATAACTCGCCCAACCACGGCGAAGTCCTCGAGCCAGAAACCATCGAAACTCAACCATCTATCATCAAAATGGATTGCATTGCGGGCAGCGAGGCACGAACAAAGCCACAATATGATATTTAGTGAGAGCCTCCCTGATGTTCGGAGGTGGTGATGCTGACCATCAGTGGTTTTACTTCCCACAGTGCCTGTTTGTGGGCATGTGAGCACTCCAATCAACCAACAGTTTACCCAGATCGAGTCAACCACACGTCCGATGTCGGACGGCGACGTGAGAGCAGTGCCATTTCGGCACATACATTTCTGACCGTGAACGAGGGCAGGATTGAAGAATGATATATATTCTAAACTCTTTCCTCCTCAACGAGGTTCTCCCGCATTCGACTTTTTCCAGTGACCCTTCAGCTTCTCTACAGGCTTGACGCAGAAAAAGCCGACAAATTGACGCCACTCACGCTCCAATGTCTAGTTTGACGAAACACGACTCTACCCTGGTCGAAAAGGCGGAGCCAGGCGCATCATGGAAAGACAGGGAAGAACATGTGTTGCCCAAGAACCGACTAAGCATCGTCTTCTTTGGCCTCATGTGTACCATATTTTTAGCCGCGCTTGACCAGGTGCGTCTCAATGCCATCCTCTCGCTTTGAGTTGGTCGCCTGAGCGGCATTATCGCGATAGACGATCGTTGCGACCGCACTCCCGACGATCGTAGCCAAGCTCGGAGGTGGTAATAGCTATGGCTGGGTTGGCAGGTAACGTCGTTCGTTCATGATCGTGCGGAGCTTCGTTCAACGCAGGGATCCTCTATCTAGCGCATACATGCTCGCTGCAGGCGCGTTTGGCCCCCTGTACGGGAAATTATCAAACATGTTCGGTAAGCCAACCGCCATTGCCGCGATGGCCCTGCCGACCAGGTTCACCTGACTTGTTCCTAGGCCGAAAACCGATCCTTTACTTGTCCATAACCATATTTCTGGTATGTACCATAGATATAATATCTCCTCTGGGTGCTTATGTGCCTGTTCTCAGTTTGGCTCCGCCATGTGTGGAGCTGCACAGAATATGACATGGCTTATTGTATGCAGAGCGATTCAGGGCATGGGAGGTGGTGGAATCATACAACTCGTGATCATCACTGCTTCGGACATTGTGCCATTGAAAGAGTACGTGTAAATCTTGTGCGTCATCTCATAAGCTTACTCAACGTCACATAGTCGGGGTCGCTACGGCGGATTGATCGGTGCGACGTACGGTATTGCAAGGTAA
>JBBPLR010000106.1:0-49943 GCA_038089915.1 Sutorius australiensis | reverse complement strand
CTGCCCGTACGGCGTGCAGAGATCATACGTTAATCAATACACAACCCCTCAGAGGCTCTCTCAAAGGGAACTTCTATAGTCAATGCGAAAAAGCAAGGATGGGTTACGCGTGCAAGTACAGTCATACTATATTCAATGTCAACCGGGTACACAAGTTGGTGGGTGCTCTTTGTCTGCTTTCGGAACGATACCATTCTTCCCAAGGGAAGCCGCGATGGACAGATATCCTATGTGATCTGTCTTGACTATGGGCGTGGCTTTGAGAGGTATGGAGGTTATGAGGGATGGTATAGCGGATGGGATTTGAGAGCACCCCAGGGATCTGGGCCTTCGACATCACATCGTATCGGTCATGCCAGAGTCTATAATCTTCCCAAGGCGTTACTAGTGGCAGAGGCACGCGCAGGATTGAAGACGGCAGGTGACCCCCTTGTGAGGTTTCCTCGATGTTGGGAAGAGGCGGCCACGAGCTAACTCTTCGTTCGTTTCGCTAGACGCACTACGCAAAGACCCAGAGTCTCTGTCGAGCTCACCACGAGCGGAACGCGTGTCGACGACCGGATTGCAAGTTCGATCATGATCTGGTCGACAGCGCACGGATCGAGAAACTCGCGCGATGGCAAACGTGGGGTACGGGTGACTATGATGCGCTAACGGTCGAGTGCCGTGTGGTGGAGGGACATACGATGTGGAAGATCATATTGAAGGAGGGTGCCTTCACCGAATTGAAAGCGACGGATCCAATGGCGGGTCGTATCCCGTCGAAGCCATACAGCTACGAGAGCGCGGAGCTGTTGGACGTCGTGAGGCATATGGAACAGGTCGTTGGGCTCGCTAGTAGTACTTGATGGTCGGTGTACATACCATACCGTAACCATGTGGTGTAACAACTTGGTCTAGTGGCGGCACGTAGCAGGGCTGTACACTCACCAAGTCTATCCGAGCCTACAACGTCCCGATGGGCTCGACGGAACAACACAATTTCTCTGGAGCGCTTGCGACGTGGAAAGGTGCGCTCGTCATACAAGCTGTAATGCCTCGCTCATGGCTGGGGTCCCATTCGTACCCTGTCTTCTGCTTCGTGCTCTTCCTTCACTGACATGTCAATGCTTGACCTGGACTAGCCATCAACCTCCACGAGCTCCAAAAGGCCCTCGATGCCCAAGGCATAGAGATTGTCGAGAACCAGAAAGAGAACGTGGTCAGTCGCAAGGGGCTAGCTGAGCGCACGAAAGGTCCGTTCTGGTACACAATCTTAACATAGGACCCATTAACGCGCATCCGTGTACAGACTTCAAGAAAATCCCAGACGACGAGAAGCTCAATTCGTTCAAAGGGTTGCTCAAAGGTGCGTTTCTCTTGTCGTCGTACCTGCATGGTATACGTGCACTCATATCTCTCCCCCCGGAAACGAAACACCCGATTCCATTGCCTGTAGCGTACCAACAGGAAATTGACAATCTCACGAAACGTTCTAAAGTCGCCGAGTCTGCCTTTCTGAACGTCTACAAAGTTCTCGCAGAAGCCCCGGATCCTCATCCGCTGCTCGAGGCGGTCGTAGAACAGACGATCACATCTGAAACGAACGTATCGTTGACCATCGAAGTGAATGCGCTCAAGGCCGATGCAGGGCGTCTCAAGGGAGAGAATACTGAGTTGAAGAGGGAAAATGGCACGTTGGAGAGTGCGAAGCGGAGGGTGGAAACCCTGGAGGGAAAGGTGGGTGTGCACATGATGATTTATTCGCATTCGAGTGCCCGGGAGATACCAGGATGGAGAGCTGATAGACCGGGATAGATGGAAGAGTTGATCGCCGAAAAGGTCACGCAGAAGGAAAACGAGTTGAAGGCGACGTACGATGAGCGTATGCGGAACTATGAGGAGCGGTGAGTGGCTCTTGATGCTTCCTTTGAATTTGGGCTCACTGCTTTCGCCTTCACAGTGAACAGGACTTGACACGCCAAGTCACGCTTTACAAGTCGCAACTCCGTGAGCTCCGACTGTCGAACGAGACCCACCAGGCTCGTCTCTTGGATGCCAGCTCGCGCGCTGACCAGGACCTCGTGTCACGATTGGCTGAGGCAGACATGGTTATCGCCGATCTCGAGAGGGCGAATAGTAGAGTCGCAGTCGTCGAAGGGAGGAACGTGCGTCTCTTCCCCTTCTCCCTCGTGTCTATGGGGCTGACACACGACCTCTCAGGAGGAGTTGCGTGCCGAAATAGAAGCGCTGAGGGCGGAAAGTGGGAGCACAGAGCTGTGTGTTTTCTATCCTTTGGCCTCGTAGAGTGAAACTGACCACTTGTGCAGGATAACAAACTTGCAATCGCGTCTTTCGTCTGTCGAGTCAACCAACGCAGATCTAACAGCTCAACTTGTCTCGACGCAGTCTCAATTGTCTGTCGCACTGACCCAACTCGCGCAATATGACGAAGAGGGTGCGAAACGAGCAGAGAGGGAGAGAACAGAACTGCAAGCGGAAGTGGGAACACTCAAACAGAGGCTTGCGACGTATGTAGACTATGATGAAATCAAGCGGGAGCTCGAGATCATGAAGGTGAGTTGGTGCATGTGTCACAACGAACTGTGATTCGGTTGCTCATGCTACGACCAGTACGTCGAATTTGGCGGTCTCGACGACGATGCTTCCGACGCAGATGGCGACGATTGGTCCTCCCACGAGTCGGATGGTGTCCGTCTCCCCGATCCAAACGCTGACAAGGCGAATGCGCAACATGGAAAGAGTTTGGAAGTTCTCCTCGCGAGTAAGAACAAGCGTATCCTCGAAGAGCTCACGCGTTTCAGAGTAGGATTGCATCCCTTTCCTGGTATTTTTGCCACAACAAACGTGCTCACATGCGTGTTAGATCTTGCACACGTCCCTGGAAGAGTCCCTCAAGTCTACGGAATCGGAGCTGGATACGGCCCGGACAGAGCTCTCCAAACAGAGGTCCCTCAACGAGAAACTCGAGACAGATCTCCTCGCGCTTGATAATCGTTCTGCAAAGTCGGCGAGAGCGAACGGAACAACAGGCGTCGATGACGCGTTGGCTGGGCTCGGGATAGAACTCGGCTTGGATGCTTCCAAGAACGAGGAAGGCGAGTCGTCTAGCGGTACGACTCGAAGCACGCCGATTCCGTTCACGTCGTCTGCGGATACGTCCATACTGCCCATCGTGACGAGCCAGCGGGATCGGTTTAGGGCACGGAACGCCGAGCTAGAAGAGGTGGGCGTGTTTTCGCTTTCTGTTCCGTTGGTCATGCGTGTTCATGGACGCGCCACATGCAGGAACTTCGACGCCAGTTCCACACGATCTCAGAGCTGCGCTCCGAGATCAAGTCGTTGCAGTCAGACAACCTCAAGCTGTACGAAAAGGTGCGGTATATGCAGAGCTACCGTGAGACGTCGTCCGTGTCGCAATTGGACCCTTTGCCTGGTGCGTCCCGGTCGCGCAGGAATGGCAAATCCAAGGTGGGCGGCGCAGGGGACGGTGGTGACGAAAACGAGGTGGAGCTAGGAAAGTGGAGACAGCGATACGAGGAGACGATCAACCCGTTCGAGGCGTTCCGAGGGAGGGTACGTTTTCGCGTGGGATGGTACATACACCCGTTGACATGTCTCGCAGGAAGCGACGCAAGCGTATACGTCTCTCCCCCTTCCGGAGCGGATCCTCGTCACGCTCACGCGCGCAGTTCTTGGACATCGTCGGGCGCGACTGGCGTTTGTCGCCTATGCGACGGGGCTACATCTCTTGGTGGTATGGGTCGTGTGGAGCGGGTGGGGATGCTGGGGAGACGGGGGAAAGGGGGGAACGGACGGGTACGTCAACGTGCCGCGGCCATTTTGAACGACGCATGCGTCAATCAATCGCGCCGACCAGCAGTGGCCCGCGGTTCCATCGGTCGAATGGTAACGGCATACATACCCCGCCCATTGCTCGTATTTCCTGTGCGTTACCTGTTTGACCGTTGGAGGGGTGGTAGCCAGAACCACGTTGTAATTAACAAATCTTTTCACTGTCGTGGATGCTACTGTAGAATGGCATTGTTTCGCTGGCAGGGTGGATCAGGTCAAGCGTTAACAAGGACTATTTAGCAAGATCATTGATCATGACAGACCGAATGACAATGCAAAGATTGTGCAAGTCACCACTAATAGATTCGACCGTTGTCAGCAACTGATTTTCTGCCAAGAGGCAATCAACGTTTAATTACATCATCATCATCACTTGCTCCCCACTGGTATGTCCACCTGACCATATAGGAAAAAAAATGTCGTGCAGACCGTACCTCCCGAGTTTTTACTCGCGGATTCTCTCTTTTCTCGTCTTCCTGTCCTTTCTTCTTGAAATCCAGGCCTCGGATTGGATTCAATACCCATCCAGCGGACATGCAACCATGACGCACTACACCCTCCCCACAGGGTTCATCGCTGCGTGTGGATGTACCCCGAACAGCACATACTACCCCACCGCCGCTATGAGCCAAATGGCGTACGGCAGCAGCACATCTTACGGCCCTGCGTGTGGCCTATGCTTCAAACTCACTCTTTTGAACTCTTTCACGTCAAACCCACCCTTTTATCCCAACACGACCAATTCTGTCGTCGTCAAAATTACCGACCTCTGTCCATTGTCCAAGTCGGGGTGGTGTAACGCGACCACCTCGGGACCCAACGCGTGAGTGCCATATCATGTGCGAGGGTAGACGAAGTGACAGCGGGACTAGGGGCGGCGGGTATCTCAACTTTGATCTTGCCTGGCCATCTACCTCAATCTCGAATAGCTTTTTCCCGTCTGATGCTACCCTCTACGGTATGTCTTGTTCGCCGAACACGTGGCAATCGGTGCTGAACACGTGTTTATACAGGATTCACTGTGAGTTTGAGCGGCCATCATGTAAAAAGTGACGAACCGACGTGAAACAGGATTTTGGTGTCTGGAACATCAGTTACGAGAGCGTCTCTTGTCAGGAATGGCAGGGATACGCCAACTATTCTGCTCTCGGAAGCGTTGCGGATTTGGGTTATACTTCTTGTTGTCCAAACGACCCAACGGTAATGTTCACCTCATCTCGTGGCATCCAGGCTAAACGCAATGACTGCTCAGGCTGACGGTGTCTGTCCTTCCTACTCGGATAATGCGGGACTACCGTTCGTCGCTTTTGTTTACAAGCGTAAATGTGTCGTGCTGACGATCAAATCGTAGGCCAACTATTCACCCCGGGTCGGGGGCTGATACCCTGCTCACGGACATGCCACACGTTCTTTTCGTAACAATGGTTGTATCTCTATTAGCATATTTGTTGTAGAATTTTTGGATTCATGTTTTCTATTGGGTACATATCCTGATCCTCCCTTCTGCCCCACTCTCTTCGCGCCACCTTTCACCTTCGGAACATTTTCGCTTCATAGTTCTTGCTGTTACCTAGACTCACCTACAATCTACGGGTGACACGATCCGTGCGACAAAACATGTTGCATGACCATCCACCCAGGAGTGAGACTAGGCTGGAAAACCGACAGCTACGAAACTCTGCGCTGGGTTGAGCTGCTCATTGCCACAGAACACGACATGCCCGATATCTCGAGCGAAATGGGGCGGCAAGCGGGGTTGTGGCCCTTTTTTCTTTCGCTTTTGCGGGCCACTGTTAGTCGGGGTCTCTGCGGGTTGCGATTCCGTCGCGTCCTCGTTCGGTGGAGCAGCATGTAGGATAGGGGGCGCGGGGATACGTCGTTCTGTTTGACAGCCATGGCATTGATACGAGATGAGGTGACCATGCGAACTCGAGTCTTCACATGCGTCAGCGAAAAGGGGGCACCGGAAGCTCGGTTACCGACCTCTGATGCGAACGGTCGCAGAGATGCCGGGTACAAGTGGTGCACTGCACCGTTTGCATATCCGGCGCTTGACAGACGGATCCCTGTGCGCACCACGGACGACACGCGCACGCTCAGCGGGCTGCAAAGATTCCTACATAGACAAGGATGCGCAAAACGTACATCTTCACGTTCGTTTTTTGGCCGACGCTCTTCATCGTCTCGATGTAGCTCCGCGAGAGTTCTCCGCAACTGACGACGCGTCTTTTCTTCCTCCCCTGGGACCTCTCATCGTGCCCCGTTACCACGGCCCCTGCGACCGCTTTCTCGGTGCTAGGGTGTTGCGTGCCGGACGTCGTGCGCGACCTCGACGGCTCGTTGGAAGTCCCGTCGGAGCCGGGATCGCGGTGCGTGGAGGGGGGTGCGAGACTGTTGAGCAGGATGCTCGCCTGGTAGAGAAAGTTGAGTCGTTGGAGGATATCCCGGTTCGATACGTTCATAGGGTTGGGTATCTCATCCTTGTCCTTGCCCTTGTTTTTGCCCATCGCCGCCAGAGCGAAGAGATGACGAATCTGTGCTACTCGGCTCTCTTGATACGTTCATGTACAAATAATGACCAACCCCATTATAGCCGACCTTAGCTCAGTTGGAAGAGCGCGAGACTGTAATGGAAAAAATCATCTTGAGGTCGCCTGTTCGAGCCAGGCAGGTCGGATTTCTTTTTCGTTCCAAGTGCTCCTTGAGAAGCGGCGGCCGGTATGGAGTACATATTTCCTCCGGAATGACTTGTTTGTGTTCCGACCTTAGCTCAGTTGGAAGAGCGCGAGACTGTAACTGGGTAAAATCATCTTGAGGTCGCCTGTTCGAGCCAGGCAGGTCGGATTCAATTTTTCTTTTCAGTAGATAGATGCCGTAAGTACCCTTACATCCCGAGACAACACGGCAGACCGAATACCGTTCGCACCGATCCCAGTCTAGTCCAATCCCAACCCTCACACCCTCACACCCTCACACCGTCGCCCCCAAACTCTGCAAAAACTGTACCCCGCCCGTATCCCCGCAAAAAACAGCCTTCTGAAGTGCCGTGAGCCCTTCGTTCCCATACACCCCGTTCACGTCGACGTCGTGCTCCGCGATGAGCTCGATGGCGCGGGTGTAGTCGCCCTCTGCGACTAGGTCGTGAAAGGCGCGGATGTGAAGCTGGTTTGGGTGAGTATCGAGGTAGAGTTCTTCTTCCTGTTCGAAGGGATCGATGGGGTGTGGGATGTGAGTTAGTGCGGGATAGTGGTTCCGAGTCGGATTCGAATCAGCATCGGGTCCTGTCTATGGACACTCGAGTGGGGAGCGGAGACAAGGAGTCGGAGGAGAGGACAGGGAAGGAAAGGAAAGGACACTACGTACAAGAATCACACCAAAATCGAATCCCCTTGTCTCACCGCCTTCGTTCCGCACATCGACGACGAATCGACCCGCTGGATCGAGCGTGTTCTTCCCACACACCATACACGTCGCAAGCGGGATCGCTGTGGGCGCGGATGTGGTTGCACCGCCCGCTTCTCGTGTCTCCTGTATGGACCCGATGCTCCGAGTGCTCGTAGCGCGGACCTGTTTGACGTGCTCGATCAGACAGGTCCAGTGGGTGTGGTGCCCGCCTGGACCCGACCCAGGCGGACCGCAATACAGCTCGACGTCGTCGATCACCGTCGCTTCTCCCTGTTCTTCTTCGAGTTCTTCGTCAGCGTCAATGTCAGTGCCGGTCGTGATGCGCAGGGGCTGGTGACAGAACATGCAGGTGTCGGGGGAGTAGCCTGGCGCGAAAGGCTTGCTGGTGCTCGTCATGATGGTCGTACTTGGTGATGACCAACCTTGGTGTCCTTTATGAGTAGTTATCATATCGGATCTCCTATGTTTACACTCGTCGTACATGATTTAGTACGTCCTGTCTTTTCTTGTCGACGCTTCTGTTGCGGCCCCTTTTTACCCTTCTGTATACCGGTATCAAATCTATGCTGGGAGCCAGTCCAAGAACTCTGGCGTGAAATAGGACAGGATGAGCGTAGCGCCTGCAACACCCATCAGCAGACTAGTCGTATTATGCGTGCATGACACCCACCAGCTCTGACCATGCTCTCCGTGGTCTCAAACGCCATGGTCTTGATATCATACACACCAGCCTTGGCACCTGCATGAACCATGGCGAATTCCCCACTGACCTGGTAACACGCGATGGGGTTATCCCCAGCGAGCTCTGCCGCATCGGCGATGATATCGAGATACGGAAGCGAAGGTTTGACCATGATGATGTCGGCGCCTTCGGCCGCGTCGCGTTGCTACCCGGCAATCAAACAATGAGACGACGCATGTCAGGCGGAGACGGGATGCCACCCACGATAGCACGTCTTGCGAGGCCCTTGGCAGCGGGGGGTAGCTGATAACACTTACGATTCCCGAAAGACGGGGCACTCCCAGCGGCATCCCTGGGCGAACGAGCAAGCTGTGAACCAGTGGTAGGATGTATGCGCGGGTCTCACCTGAACGGACCGTACAATCCACTCGCAAACTTGGCAGAATAGCTCATCAGCGTACACCGGTTCCCGAAACCGGCGTCGATGAGCGCGCGCTTGATCGCGCGAATACGACCGTCCATCATGTCGCTCGGTGCGACGCAGTGTGCACCCGCGCGGGCGTAGTTGAGCGCGACCTCGGCAATACGTGTGACAGAGGGTTCGGTGTTGATCGTGCCATCACTGTGGAGCAGTCCGCAATGTCCGTGCGATGTGTATTCGCAGAGACATACATCGCACGCGATGTAAAGCTCAGGGAAGAGCGATCGGATCTTTCGGATGGCCTGTATGACAGGGCCCACGGGGTCATCCGCCGGCGATCCGCGTTCGTCCTAGGGGGCGTGAGCGGTCTGTAACGACGATGGGTTGAAAGTGGTGCGCACTTTCACACAGGTGAGGGGCACGCCGAAGAGGATGATGCTCGCGAGCCCTTTCTGGACGAGCGGACCTAGGAAACCTTCGAGCTGGTTGACACCCCATCGGCGCTGGCCTGGGAGAGTGGGGATGACAACACTGGCGTCGGGGTCATCCGTGATGAAAATCGGGTACATGAACATGGATTTTGTGAGTTGGCGACGGCTTTGCCATGAACGTGAGGTGGGGTGTTGGTACCCTCCCTGGAGAATAGATCTGTTGTGAAATGAGTTAGTTTGAAGGTCGAGCGAGAGTGCGCTCACGATATTTCCATGGCTGTCCTGATCGTGGTCAACGTCAAGGTTACGGCTAATTAGCTTTGCTTCCGTTCGCTGAGTGCACCATCGACGAAGCACGCAGCTTCTCGAGTTTCGAATCTCACTGCTATTCGCCTCCTCGGTGCCTGTACTTTACGACGGAAAGATGGCCAGCTCGACGTCATGCTCGTGTCGCCTTTGTTGACAGAAGGCGCTGTTGCACCAGACAAAAAATAAGACGCTAGGTTACAGTATGAACAGCCTCGTTCAAACCATATCACGACAAATGTTTCTGAAACGTCCACCTGACACTCCGACACGTAGTCTCCGGAGGGAAGCGTAGAGAGCGACGGGGACACGTACGAGCTGCGGGACCGAAAAGAATTTGAGTCAGCACGGTGATGACAACCTCCCAAGCCACAGGATTTAATTTTTTGTCACCGCGTACGTACAGCTGCGGGGTAGGACAAAGGAGTGAAAAAGGACAATGCAAGTTGGACCAGTTTATCGAACAAAAGACGATGGGACAATGCAATGGCGTTTTTGTGGCAGGATTCGTTGGGACGACCAGGTGCTTGAAACGGTCTTACCAGATCGGCGGCAACAGCGCTGTAATTTCCGCGACGTCCTGGCAACGTAAAGTTCTCGTCCCTCTCGACGGACGGTCACTACGATATGACAGTCGCGGAGAACAAGCGACTCGGTAGCCTCGTGTAACGTCGACGGAGTCAGATAGCGCGATCACGTGATCTTGTTGAGTCGAGTCCCACGCGCTGTCTCGTTTTGCATTAAACACGCGACGGCGACCTTTGTCTCGTTCCTTCCCCTTTCAACATTTCTCGACGACTCGACGACGACGACAGCGACGACGAGCACGTTAACTTATTCCAAACACCGTCCACGGCGTGTCAACAGCGTCGATGTCCGCAGCTATCTTGTCTACCCCTCCGCAGTACATATCTGTATCCGCATCCACACGCGGTCACAACATGACCCCGATATCCCCCAGCTGCCGAGCAGCCCACTACTCCACCCCGCCTCGCTTTTCTGCTGATTCGAGCTCTGCTCCTTCCTACGACTCACCCATGTTGACTCCGTCCCCGCTCCGTCGAAAGCCGCTCTTCGCTCCACCCGTACAGGACCCAGAGCAAGACGACATTTTCCTGCAATCCCCCTTCAAATCCCCTCCCCCAGTGCACCGCCTATATCCCCAACGCGTACATAAAAAACCTGTACCAATCGACGACGACGAGGGCAACATCTTCCTCTCTCCCTCCACTTCTCCGTTCTTCCCGCCCCCATCTTCACAGCCTCTCCGAACACCTGTCAAAGAAGAGCTACGTTTAAACACGCGATCCGTCCTCAAGTCTAGACAACTCAACGCCCCGACCGAAGTCGCTTTGGCTCCGGCAACTACTTCCGCTGCGGTGGGTACAAAGCGTAAATCATCGATGCAATCAGGGGGCTTCTCAACCCCGCTACGGCAGTCCGCGTCCACGCCTCTGTCCATCTCTGCCGCAAAAGCAGATCCTGCTTCTGGAGTTGCCTTCCATCGTCTAGCACCCCTCGCCGCACCCCGCTTCGGCGCGCAAACCCCCCAATCAAAGGCGGAAACGGAGGCTTACCTCAAGGGTCAGGCGGAAACAATGAAACGATTGCGTATTCGTGACATGGAAAACTCGGACGAGGACTGGGGTGTCGTGGAGGACGATGACTCGGCATGCGAGAAGGAGGTACCTTGTGAGGTGGTTGTGAAGAAATCTTTTGCAAACAGATTACCCCTTCTGTCGCGGCGGTCCAAGAATCAGCTCCGCAGCCCTAGAAAGCCTTTGGCTATCAAAGCCGTCCCTCAGAAGGGTAGTGCTCTCGACGAGGTCACCGAGGCCATATCGCCTGGGGGCCATATTCTGAAACGACGAGCCCGTTCGCGACCCGTATCGCTCGAGCTCCTCGAGAGTGTGAATCAAACTCCATCGCCAACTGCTTCATCTCAAGTAGGTTTATCATTTTCGTTCGACGTTTATATTAAAACACCGTGGTTTGTCCAGCCTGATACGTCAAGTCCTCAGCGTCAGCGCACGTCAAAGTCACCGCCAGTTACTTTCCCGTCCATCAACCCTAATCGCATGTCTGTCATACACGGCGTTCCTCCCGCTTCGACGAGCAACTCGCCGGTGGCCCGCAGACGACTCGCCGGCAGCAATGGACCACCCCCGTCTTTGCAGACGAGCGCGACCGGTTCTGTGCCCGTGAACCGTATCGCCAGCACCAGCTCTGCTTCGCTGTTTTTTGGACCATCCATACCCCAACCTGCGACGAAAAGCCGTTTGCGCAGATTGTCCAACGCTGCGAGCTCGCCAGCAAAAATCCGAATCAATGCGCAAACGCTGGTGTCCAACCGGCACAGCTACGCCGGACCTGGCAGCGAGGCAGTCGCTGCGCTTCCATGGCGTTCCACGCTGAATATACCTTCTCCAGATTCGTCTCCAGTCTCATTACCTCATGGCAGCCACGACGTTGCCGACGACGAAGATGACATGTTCTTTGAGCCATGCGGTCCGCCCGAGACGTCATTTGTGTTCAGCGTGACTGAGGGCACCCCATCTCCCAGATCAAAGCAAGGGAAGAAGGGAAAGAACATGCTGCCATTGAAATACAAGCCTCGTGACTCTGGCATTTCCTTTAGTGATGACGAAGATGCATCGCATAGTGCGGGCGCTTCGCTCGCGGCCTTGCCGCATATTTCGACATCTGCTTCTTCTTTGAACTCAGATATTGGAGACGAGCTGATTACGCCGTGCTTGCCTGGACCTGCTTCTGGCTGGCCGCCGGCATTTGTCATGCATGGTTCGGACGATTATCTGGAAACGACCGACGGAGTGGACGTCGACGCATTTATCCTTCGGACGCTTGCGTCCGGCAACAAGCCATCGGCCGAGGAATCAAAGAAGCCACCTGGTACACCCGTCAAGAAGCCCAAGAACGCATATCTTGGGGGAAATAGGCCCTGGCAGAGTGCCGTCGCGGCCAAAGTTGGATTTAACTTTGGAGGGCTAGACCTCGGAGCGGCGCCCGCTAGCAAAATAAAGAACGGCCCCCGCAAGAGTTTGCCCGCAGCGTTTTCTGCGCTTGATACCAAGAAAGGGTTGGATCTGCAAGGGTCTGACGAAGACGAGGATGAGGAGAACAGTCCGAGTACACGCAAGGAGATGAGCAAGTACGATGGTCTTGGCCTCGGTCGTCCGATGATGCCATGCGGCCCTGCTGGTCCGGTTGAACGTACGCGCTGGCTCATGCGGCGCAGCAGTAGCGGTGCCTTCTCGAGTGGAAGCGACACCTCCCTCGCAACTCCAACGCGGCGCAGCAAAGGTAATCTTGATCTCTTTTATGCAGATCTGCCGACTCGGTTTTGACTCGCACGCAATATAATTTAGATTGGCCCATTCTTCCGCGCGTTCCGACGCATATATCCGCTACTGCGACGACCTTACCATCGGAGAAACCGGGCTCTAGGTCCTCATCAAACAGTTCTGTGATCACATTGAATTCGCCAACGCTCGTCCGACGTCAAGTTCCTCATTCGGCGTCACAGCGGCTTCCGGTCTCGTCACTCCAACACGCCAGACCCGCGGCGAACGACAGGCTAGGTCGCTTCGACAAGGAATTTATGGAGATTGATCAAATTGGGAGCGGCGAATTTGGTAAGGTCCTCAAGGTTCGATCCAAGAATGGACCATCTTCGGACAGTGTATGGGCTGTCAAACGGTCCAAGCCGTTCGAGGGACCCCGGCACCGGTACGAGTCCGCACTTTTGCGTTAATGTCCGCGTGATTCATTCTCGTTCTGGCAGACTGCGTCTGCGGGAAGAGGTCGACGTCCTGCAGCACCTCTACCTAGCTGCGGCCGCGGAAGGTGGACGCCATCCCAACGTTCTCGCATACATCGATAGCTGGGAAGAGGACGAAGCACTGTTCATTCGCACTGAGCTCTGTGAGCTGGGAAACTTTGCGCGCTTCCTGTGGGAGTATGGCAAGGTATTTCCGCGACTGGACGAGGCTAGGGTTTGGAAAGTATTTGCGGACTTGAGTAATGTGAGTGGAGCGTCGAAAATTTTTCTTTTGCTCGCCGAAACGGGTTAGTTGACTTTTTTTTCTTTTTCTTCTTTGGGGTGCAGGGTCTTCGGTTCATTCATGGGTCGGGGGTCATTCATTTGGATCTCAAGCCTGCGAATATTTTTTTGACCAAGGAAGGCCGTTTCAAGATTGGTGATTTTGGTATGGCGTCGCTGTGGCCTCGGGCGAACGGCGGGAGTCCCCTGGGTGTCTCGCTGGGGGGCTTTGAGCGCGAAGGCGACAAGGTGTATTTAGCTCCGGAAGTTCTACAAGGCACGTACGGCAAGGCTGCCGACATCTTCAGGTATGTCTGCATGTGCATCAGATGTCCTTCATTCGCCATATCTCTTTGTCCAGTCTTGGCATGACCATGCTCGAAACAACGACAAACATTGTCGTGCCTGATCAGTGAGTGTCACTTTTTCGCCTCAGCTCGGTGATTGTGCGGTGATCTGACGTTATCGATGTAGGGGCGATGGATGGCACCGCCTGCGACGGGAGGATTTCAGCCAGGTGGATTTGGATGGCAGTCCGGAACTGTTTGGTCTGATCAGGGGTATGATGAGGACCGATCCGGCGGAACGCGTCGACATACAGGCGGTGTATGCGCACCCTGTCGTGCGTCGGGTGCGACTGGCGATGGAGCGCATGTATGCCGAAGCTCGGACGAGGGGGTCTGCGTTGTTTAGTGCGTCTCCGCTGGCCAGCGTGCCGGATACGTTCTTGGATGAGGTCCTCGGTCGCCACGATGCCGCGATGGATCTGAGTCCCTGAATGACCACTGCTTTTCTCTTGACTCGGTACCCCACACACAGGGTGTCCTTTTGATTTGATCTTGGATATGGCGCGCAAGGAGATGCATGCGCTCGTTTCGCGTGTACGTCTTGGGACATTGTTGGTAGTATAACATTATATTCTAGGGACGATATCTCTTTGCTTAAGATTCCTCCATGTTTCTTCTTTCCATCGGTCACCTCCATCCTCTTACGTTTCACATATGCGTACCTTCATCACTTCAATATTGGCATCTACACCATTCACCGACTAGATAACTATCCGCACAGTACGTATTGCACATGACCCGCATTTCTATTGAATATCCCGAGGTTTTCCTTTTTATCCTCGATCCATGATTCGCGTCAATGCATTTTCGTCTCCGTTTCTTGGGGTTATTATTAGCCAATCCGTCGTCATCCTCGCCCTCGTGCGTGATGTGTGCTCCTCGTTTGTCGTAATTGGCGCGTCGAGGCAAGACGATGCCCGAGGTGTGATGCTGATGGTTGTCAGTGGTGACGTGCGGTGATCAACACACGAAGACGCGCGTTTAGGAGGTGAGCGTCACATCAAGGGACAGGACGGGAATGGTAGTCGGGCGTACCGCCGAGGTGATGAACAGGGCAAGATAAGCACTTACTATGTGGCAACCACGGATGGGGAAAAGGGGTTACTGGGACCAACTTTAGAGCAGCGGAGGAGAGGGGTACGTATCCCGTTGGCTGCGGCCGCGGGAATGGAGGGGATTTGGATTTGGATTTGGATTCTCCGTGGATGGATGGGATCGTCTGGATGTATTTGGAATTTGGAATCTGGAGGGAACTGAGATGATATGATCGATGGTGGTGGTGTGTTTTTTACGTGGTGTCGGTGATGGTGATGGTGTCGGTGAATGTTCGGAGAGCTGGGTCCGAGGGTTGAGTTGGTGATGTTATTCTTCTTTTCTTTTCTTTTCTTTCCGCCCTTTCTCGAGGTGGACTCGTGATGGAGGAAGAGAAGGAGACGAAGAGAACTGGGGCTCGGGTTACCCCGATAGAAGCGGCCTCACGTCCGTGTTGCCATGCGGTGCCTGCGGACTGAGATCAGGGAGAAACGCGCGCGTTCGAGGCGCTAGAAGGTCGACAGGCGGAAAAAAATAGACGACGCGACGGAGCTGGATGGGTGCCTGAGTCTGAGATACCGCGCCGAGGGTGTTTGGAATGGCAGTGTTTGACGACGGCGATGGGATGATCCTCGATGCGTGCGATAAGCGGGCGTCGTTCCGAGGGGGACTCTCCCTACTTTTTTTTTGGTTGGTTTATTTTTTTCAGGACCTGGTCTCGTAAGGAGATCCACGGAGAGGGTCTCCGTGTGGATGTGTGGATAAGTTGGGTCGTGCTCGAAATGAATGAGCACTGCAGAAGCGCTGAAACGAGACCGGAGAAGGAGCAGCAAAGTATAGTTTGAGTGATCGCTGGCCACGCTGGATCATCCACGAGCTCATACGAGGACCGATCAACCTCGAGTTTGGACGAGGAGATTCGCGAGGACGCGATCGAATAAATGAAAAACTACGCCGGGGGAGGAGGTCGTCGTACAGGACGCTCAGCTCAACGGTTGCCAGGTTTCGTCAGATCCTAACCAAGTTCCGAGTACCCAGTGCACCGCGGCCCCATACAGGGCCAGATCTCGCGTGAAGTCAGGGTTCGTATCGGACGTCTGTGTGAACGTACAAGGTCGGTTGCCCATTTATCTTACGGAGCTCGTAAACATGTACTATAAGTTGGACCCTGCCTGGCACGCCAAGCCGTCCCCCTCCTTTCCGTCTCACACCTCCCACTCCTTATACCCCATACTTACCGAACCACCTACGACAGCCCCACAGATGGACCCCAATGTCCTCCCACAGTCAAGGTATCCCAGTACTTGCATTCCTTCATTGATGCCTCCCGGAGTCGACCCCACGTCTGTCGATTTCAGGACTTTCTTCCCTTACATCCCCAACGAAGTAAAACACCGCAAGCGCACCTCCCGCCATCAGCTCAAGGTCCTCGAGGACGTCTTCCGCAAAGACACAAAGCCCAACGCCGTCCTTCGAAAAAAACTCGCCGCTGAGCTCGAGATGTCCCCACGCGCCGTACAGGTACGCTCCCGTCCATCTCCCCCGACGCGTGTTCATCCCGCGTCCCCTCCAGGTTTGGTTTCAGAATAGGTACCTTTCTCATCACACCACCCGCTCTTGCTCTGACTCGTCCCCAGGCGCGCTAAAGAAAAGGCCCTCCGCAAGCGCGTCTCCGCCAACGCCGACCAGGACAAGTCCACCGACGCTTTGGATAGAAAGTCGCCACCGTCTCGAGACGCCTCACCCAACGACTCGTCCAACTCGTCCACCGCCACGGAAAAGCCCGCTCGACACGCGGAAGACGACATCTCGTCGTGTCCACCGGCGGTGGAGCCATCGAGCCCCACTCTCAAGCTCGCTTGCTCGCCGTCGCTCCTTTCTCAACCCTCTTCCCCCTCCGCTTGGCCAACCCCTTCGGCCATGTCTGTTGATGTCCCACCTCACGTCCGACCACCGCTCGTATCCGATTCCAGCGCTCAGGACGACCTGTACAACACGCGACGCCCATCTTTGCCGACCGTCATGCCCTCACAGCCGCTTACAAGTCCAAACATGATACAACCCCCGATCCATTATCCTGACCGACGTAAATCCATGGACGTCAACTTCTTCCGGCTAATGCACCATCCTTTTGCGCGCATCGCCAAGGAAAAAAACGAAGCGCTGTATCTACCCAAGTCGCCGCTCTCACCCGCGGGCTCTACTCAAGCCAACCTGACGCGTCCGTCTGGTCTGGTGCCTGGCATTGGACCCATTCGGACCAACAGTCATGGATATCCACACTCTCGACCGATCCTCTCCCACCGTGCGTCGGAACCCCAAGTTTTCGCTTCCGTACGAACGCCCTTTCCCCCCGTTCCCGAAACTGGTCCACCCCTGCCGCAACCACAACCCGGTCCCTCGCGTAGGTTCTCTGACAATCGTCCTTATGCTATCACGTCCCGCACGGTGTCTTCACCAATTCCCGGCCCTCTCCCAACCCCAGGCTTCCAATTTGGCGAGCCTTCGTCAGGGTCACCTTCCAACGCGTCTCCCACGCCTGGCGAGGTTGAGTCGCCGCCTGGTCCTCTTCAGTCCCCTGAAATCGCCCAGCTGCATCGCTGGTCGTTCCCCCGTCCACGCGAGACGGACCAGGACACGGAAGACTCGGGGAGCTACAGCGCCTTGTCGAGGTTCGGCTCTGTTGCAAGCATTTCTGGAAGTGAGTCGAGCGCCATTTACTCGGACGTGAGCAGCTGTGTGGCCGTCGATCATGTTGGCTGCGATCCAAACGCTAGACGAAGTTCTTGGTGAGCATTCGAGCGTGTTTCCTGTAGCGGTGGCACCTAACGTACGCGTGGTGGTAGTGCGTCTGGGAGTTATCTTGAAATGCGTTTGTCCGGCCTCAACATGTCGACCCGCTCCAGCCAGGGTTCAATCAATGAAGCAAATTTGAGTGCCGCCGCCGCGCTCGCGTACAGGGATAAACTCGCGAGGCAAGACCATCCGCCTGAGGCGATTGGGGGATACGTTTCTCCCGCTTCCACAGCGTCGCCAGGAACGAGCCCACACATTCGGCAAGTCAAGGAATCCGCGCCGTCTGGACTGCGGGGCGAAGGGGTTTACGAGTTTAGCTCCGTAAGTGGACCTTCACGTGTCCCCGTCGATTCCTTACATCCCACCCCAGCTTTCGCAGGTCCCTGAAAACGACGAAATCACCACAGCCCGCCGCGGCAGTGTACAGCAAGATCCCCTTCCGCAGATTTACGTCCAGAACCACCTCGAGTCGCCCAGTCCGTACCGTACGCCCCCATCCGAGGCTCGACCGTCGTCTGTGCAGCCGGCGCTCCAGCAGCCGCACTATTCGCCTCCCAGCAGCTTCACACCCCAGCCCGGCTTCATGCAGTCTCCAGAGCCGCCTTTTGTCCCTAGTTCTGGTACTGCACAGCCTGGCTCCTCGTATCAGGCACAGCCCTCTGGCCAACTGCAGTATGCGCCCGAGGCTGCTTACCCGGGTGCGCCACACGCCAACGTCTCGCGGTACGCACCGCCCGCGAACGAGTACACGTTTGCGCCTGGTCACGGACAAGAGCCATTCGCGTCGTTTTCGTGAGCTGGTACGTTGAAAATGCCGCTCGTGGGTCGAGTGCGGTCACACGGTGATATCATTTATTGATCTCCGGTGCCTTGATGTTTTCTTTTTTGCTTCGGCGGGTTATCTGATCTGTGGATGTTTGGTACTATACGCCTCTCATTTTATTATCGTGCTCGGTTCCTTTTTCATCTCTTGATGACCCCCGGTCGCTCGTTCTGTTCTCGTTGGCATTTACATCCCTGTACAACGCCTTGATTTTGCTTTTCCTTTTGTGCTAAAATGGGCAGACACCGGGCGTGCGTGTTTACCGAAATCCACCCCACCCGATGCTTGTTTGCTCGAGCGCTCTTGTGCTATATTTGCTTGCACCCATCTTACGAGAATCGCTCCTCCGCTATCGGACCTTGCTCTCCTTACCCTATCGTATCTTTCCCAGACAACCTCGAGGCACCGAACGTTGCAACGCTCGCTTCTTTCCTCTTGTCGCGAAATTCTTTTACGCCCTATTCTATTCTATTCTATCGTATCGCATCGCATCCTACTGTTATCCGGCGTTGGCGCTCGTTTCGGTCGCTTGGTTTCTGTCTCCTCTCTCGTTTTGCATCTTGTGATTTACTTGGATTCGTGTGTCTAATCAATGTGTAAGTACGTAGCGTAATGCGCATAAGTATCGTATTTTGGATTGGACGGATGCGTTGCGGGTGCCTTTATGCTTTTTTCTACTTTGTCGAGGTGAGTCCAGGGGCACGGGATTGTGAACACGTTGGTACCCAAGTACGTGTCACCCGCCAACCGAGAAAAAAAAGGGTCTAGCGCCGCTCGGGAGCAGTTGACCTGGAAGCGAAGCGCTGGACTGGTACCCGTTTGAAATTTGAGTCAGACTCTGACAAGGGCTGACAGCGGCCGACGCACGATGGGATCGCCACCTACCCTCGTGGACCCTTTTTTTTTTTTTGTCCGGATCATGGATTGTGCCTTGAGGTCTCAGGAGAGTCCCTGATGGTGGTGGTCACTATCATCATCATTCGATACGTGTGTGGATGCGAATAGGGTCGACTGATCGAATGGAATGGAATGGATGCTTGTATGTCATCCCACCCATGTAAACAAACGTGCTTGTCCCTCTCCCCTCCCCTTCTCCTAGCGTACTGAGCTCGGAGATCGGCACGATCGATTGTTTCAGCGTTTCAAATTTCGACTCCAAGACGGATCGGAAACAGAGACAGGACGATCAGAATCAGATCCGCGTTGCCCAGTTACAAACTGTTTCAGCCGCATCCATCCTCTGACGCGGCGGGCCCGACGTGGTGGCGTCAGCTAGAATGTATGAAGCTGTGGACCGTTGTAGGTCCGTCGACGCAGGTAATCGCGCTTGTAATGAAATCAAGTCGGCGGTGTTGGCGCGATCCTACGTACGACGAGAGATATTCGCGCCCTGTTGATCGACTCTCGGCGCTGTTTTCCCCTTACCACAGAATGACGGCGAGGGGCCACGGGAGAACAAATGTCCAGATCCCACGTCAGCCGGATAAAACAATCAATTGAATGAATTGACTGAAGGGTTCAATCACCACATACGTGAGCGGAGGAACAAAAATATGCTCTAGTCCCGACCAAACAACGAGTGACATGAGAAAGTGCGAAAAAAAAGGAGATGAAAGAGAATATGAATCAACGACGCGCGCCCATCTCTACACGTTCGGATCGAATACCCGCCTCGCTGGAACGAAAGAACAAGGAGTGGCCTGATGGCTGGGCGGGAGCGTTCCCGCGATCCAAATGATATATAGTCTGTGGCGTTTGTCGTCTTCATTATTATGTACGTGAAGACAACCATCGCCGGTGCACGCCGGACCAGAACTAGAGCTTCGTCCCGTGTGGTGGAGCAAATGGCGGTGTCATAATCGGATGGTGGAAAATCGGTGCGGGTGCAGGTATAGGAATGGGCACGACCGTCGTTGAACCTGGTTCGCCTGGACGTCCTGTAACTTGAGCGTTCCTATCCATCATGAGACGGTGCAACTGTTCGGAACGGTCGGGAAAAAAAAACCCAAGATAAGCGAGCGTCATCGGATCCACCGTGGAAATATGCAAAAGGGAAATGAAAGAGACAAAGAACACCGCTTATCGTCGATGAAGAATGTACGTCCAAAAATATTCGGTGGAGCAAAAGACATACCTGAAGACGAATGCCGTGAACTGCATATTTCAACGATCCGAGTTCTTCATTGATACGCATGTTCTCGTTCGTGAGCGCAATATCATTTCGACGTGCCAAGGAATCAACGGACGCAGCCACCGTGGCTATAGATTCTCGCAGACCAACAAGAGAGCCCTCGAGGGAAGTGCTCAGGTTCAGGGGCGCAACGGGTGTCAGTGGCAATGAGCGCTGTCCGGGGTGTGACCGTTGATCAAGCAAGCCACCTGACGTGCGAGCGTGCATATGACCGTGGGTTTCATAAGCAACGTCACCAGGAGGAAAAAACGAAGCAAAAACGTCCCGTTCGGTATCGATAGGATCGAGTGGCTCAGGAGCTGTGGGTGCGTGGCCACGCTGAGCGATACCCCTGGAATGTGAAGGTCCAGCAGAACCGTGGAGATGACTGTCCTCAGGGACGTGTGCGTGACGAACATCTGTTCTCTGCACATCGGAACGATACCACGGGCCTAGAATGGTTTTGAACGACAGTATCTCGCACTGCATGACGTTCATGATCCCCTCCAATGCCTGAACTCTTTGCTTCAGAGCAATGTTCTCCGCGGAAAGGCTAGAGACCCGGGCGCCGTGTACAGCAAAGAAGCCCTTTATCGATTCATACGAACACGAGCAGATGTGAATCTCTGACAGTTCGTGACGTGGACCGGTCCAGGAACAGCCATTATCAGCATGTGGACAAGAAACGACGACTTCCGAACATGCAGCAACATGAGTTTGCAACTTGGATCGCGGCGTTTCAGACGCGCAAAAGGAGCAAGTTGCGATCTTTGAGGAACACTCCGAATAGTGATCCTAGAGAAAAAAAATCGAGCGATCGAATTTAGAGACAAAGGGAACACGACCCACGGTTAAATCGGAATGCTTGATGGACCTGCCGCATTCGTCGCATTCGGTCGAACGGTGGACACATACATCTGCGTGTTTCCCGGAGTCCTTTCTCAAAAGCGACTGATCGCAGCCCTCCTCAGAACACGGCACCGTGACGTATGGACACGTTTCCTTCATGTGAAACTCTAACAGCTGCCGTTGGCATGTGTGCGAACAGCCAGCGTTCCGCAACGGACATTCTACAACGAGTTCGTCCACGAGCTGAACATGCGTACAAGTGAGAAGAGTCAAAGGACCACGGAGAGAAAAAAACGCAAGACGGACGTGTTTGACGATGGGATTCGCCGGTGTCAAATCCTCCAGCGAAAGAGGAGAACGATCAATCGGACAATGCGGCGAGTGTCTGACAGCTTCTACGACACAGTCATGACAGAAGGTGTGCATGCACGACCTGGTGGTCGTTGGGTTCGTGAACGGAGCACTGGTGCACATCGATGTTGTGAATCCAGATGTGAACGTCTCCGTCATCGTAGGAGGTAACTTACTGGCAGATACAGCAGATCTGAAGGCTAGTCAGCACGCGTGAGCGGAGATTGCAAGAACAAAACCCCACCAGATTGCTGTTCGGGGGCTCTACATAGTTTAGCCAAGTCATCGTCGAGCGTGTGTTGCCGCAGCGTGGTCAGGTGAAAGAGTCAGCCGACGATGCTTCGAGTTTCCAAGAATGGTAATCAAACTCGAGTAGTTTTACGTCAACTTCAGATCTACCTTTGAAGTCGTGGCACAAGGCAGACTCTTTCCCACTCTATCTAACCAACCCAAATGCAGAGATCACAGCCCTTGGCACTAGTGTGGGACGAGAGCTTGATAAAGGAGGTAAAGACAAAGGCACACAAGCCTGTTATTTCTGCTGACCCAGGCTATGCATCATGTTCCTGCAACATGCATAGCACACACGTGAAAGAAGCAAGGTGGTGGGTTTGCAGAGCCAATGAAAAAAGTACCGAGGGTGGGCAGCATCATATGTAGTCCATTTCTGTGGTGACATGATGCTGTGGTGGTCGTTGTGACGGTTACATAGATTACCTCCTTGGGCAGCCTTTTCCCTTCAGCCCTTCGAACCAACGAGCTGAGGGGGCGCCACCATTTCAGAAACGCCTCGTGTAGAGCGGCTGGGTCCTTTGAAGCAACTAGGAGAACCTGCCTGGGGAGGGAAATGACATCAACGCCGTACTTCGATCCAAGCCATCAGACTTCTGTTCTCGAACTGAAAGTTTTGTTTATCAGATTCGACGAATGATGTCGTTGCGGCGCCCGTTTCATTTAAACACCCAACTCGAGATACCGCTCAAGAAGACTCGACACACCGCGGAAAAAAGAAAGCTTGAACCTCTCGGTAGTATTTGTGAATATGAATCGTCGAAGCCCACCCGGAGAGATCCGACAACCAAATTATCGTGTAGACTCCTCGTCACATCTGAGGCGCACCTAGCAAGGCCGCACACGTCGACGTCCTATTCAGCGTCTTTCCCATGAACGATCCGTTATCCCTGATGTGGCAGGCAACCTTTACCGCTCGGTCAGCTACTCCAAAATTCGCCGTCATACGCAACCCTGAAGCGGAGACTATGCTCGATGACCCTGTACGAGTCTTTCGAGGAAAGCCCCAGAAGCAATCTGGAACTCGTCCGTCCCACTGCTTATCATCTTCCCACCCTTCTTCGACATCCGACCCTGCGCACGAACGACCTCGGTCATCCGTCTCTCCGCGTCACCCGTGCGTTCGGATACGTCCATATCGCGTGAGGTCCGACCACCAGCCAGGCGAGCAGATGTCGTAGACCTGGGTTTGGGGGCCCTGGAACGACTGCTTTTCTTACCACTATCCGTGATGGTTTTGGGTGCTTCGCGCAGCGCAAAGGACTTTGCGAGATGTCCAATGTGCAGATTGCGAACGTGGAACATACGTTTTTCTTCCGTCGGATGTGTGGAATAAGCCCGCATATGAGAGAGAAAGGCTCTTCGCGCAAGTTCGGCGTGCTAAATCATCCGTGTGAGTGAGTCAAGACGACAGAAAAACCAAGGCGTACTTGTTTCCGTCGCAACACCCACCGCTCGAACGAGAGCTGTACATCGGTCGCACGTGATTCGTACTCGGCGTTCTTTCCCCCGAAACCCTTGGCCAACACGCTCTCGACGCTCGTTCCCTCGAGCGAAACGTTGGTCTTTCGGTCTTCGTCTGATTGATTGGCCGAGTCGCCTCGCATCTTCCCTTCTACCCATGTCACCCACTCCGATTCGCTCGGTGCGACGATGCTCCATGCTTCACCTCCTTTGCCTGCACGTGCAGTGCGCCCAACCCGATGCACGTATTCAGTCGCTCCACCTTCGGTGGGTAGGTCGTACTGGATGACGGCACGTACGAGCGGTAGATCGAGACCTCGGGAAGCAACGGATGTACAGAGGAGGACAGCGGAGGACGTAGAAAGCTGTTTACCCTTTCCAGATGTTGTAGACGAGAACCCGCGGAGGGATGCCAGACGGGTTGGCGTAGGGAGAGAACCATGGAGTCGGTAGATATGTGTGTCGGGGAGGAGGGGAGATTGTAGCGATACTCTTTCGCTTTTCTTGGTACCTTTGGCTTCGGAATCATTGCCATCGGACTGTTCACCCTCAGTATCAGAGTCCTTTGGTTCAGATTCTGCGTCCTCCATCGCGGAGCCGCCTAGTAATTGCCAGTGGAAGTCGACAGAGTCTGTGCAGCTAAGGAAAACGATGATTTTCGAACCTTTTCTCGCTTGATTTTGTGCAAGGATGAAACGCAGGAGGGCGACAAGTGCGACGAGTCGCAGCTTTAGTGGTACAACGACGTACTTTTGGGCAAGTTGAACTGGTGGCGTAAAATTTTCAGGCGAGGCGTGAGGCGGGTCATTCGGTTGATGCGAGCGTTGCTCGTTCTCGGTATCAAACGCTTTGATCATGATAGGGTCCACCAGCGTCGTTCCGGCCAATTTCTGCACGTCCTCGCGAATCGTCGCAGAGCAGAGTATTGTCCGTCTTCTACGGAGCCAATCCCAACCGCCGACTTCGATGCTCTTTCCCTCCTTGACGGCCTGCACAGCCAACTTCCGCCGCCCATCCAACCCTTGAATGATACCCTTGACCGTCTCCTCGAATCCAAGCTCCATCAACCGATCCGCCTCGTCGAGCACCAACCACCTGCATTTCCCGACGTTGAACGAAGACGTATTCTGCAAGTGATCAAGCAGCCGACCTGGGGTCGACACAAGTATCGGAATACCTTTCCTCAAACGCGCTTTTTCGTGTGCGCGAGTCGCACCGCCGGAAAGCAATCCAGAGACGAGCCAGCGCGTGTACCGCGTCGACTCGGCGTCGTCAGGTTCGTCGTCGGGCCGGAGCCGGAGCGTGAGGAGGGACTCGAGCACGTCTGAGATTTGTTTTGCGAGTTCGCGGGTGGGCGCGATGATCACGGCGAGCGTGCCTATAGATCGGTCGATGTAAGAGTGGGTGCTCAGCGGGAGGAGATCGTGGATGATGGGAAGGAGGAACGAGAGGGTCTTTCCCGAGCCTGTCTGGGATTGTATGAACACGTCGCGTTCGGCCATGTTGTCCGTGGGAGAAACTGAAAACACAGGGAGGGCGGCTCGCTGGATGGAGGTGGGTTTTGTGACGCCCATTTTGGACGCGAGGTGGGAGACAAGAAGCGGGTGGAGTCCGAGCTCTGAGAAACCGGAGGAGGACGCAAGGGGGGCGTTGCTCGGCTGCGAGGGAGTTTTGGGGGTGGATTTGGGCTCTGGGAGGTCGATTTTAGGGTTGTACGAGAATAGGGACGATATGACTTGTGTCGGGGCCCTCGGGGCGGTGCGTCGATCTTCTGCGGGAATGGGGCCACGATCTACGCGCTCGTCCCTCCGGGGTCGTTTCACTGGTCGAGAGTCAACTTCATCCTCATCTGAGCCGTCGTCTTGGGCCTTTGTTCGAGGGATCGACCGCACGGGTCGCTTTACCTTGCGTTGTTGCGCTCGTTTGGTCTTTAACCTGACGACTCTCGTGGCTGGTAGTTTGGTAGTTTGCAAATATGCTCACCTGTCAGTCCACCGACTTGATTTTTTGCTAGAGGCATGCTTCGCTGCGACCGGGACATCGCTGGCGATGTTCAAGACAAGTTCATCGTCCATTCCTCGTTCTTCGATGACTCTGGGTGTAAAGATCGAACAGGCAGTTTGTTCTCACGCATGTTAGATAGATTTGAGCCACGTCTACCTTTCCCACTCAACTACACTCTTTGACCGGGACCATGTTTGGTCGTATCTCCCTCGCGTTCGTTATTGTCACCATCGCCGCCTTTTTCTGCGTGCAGTCTGTGGACGCTGGAAAGGGCCCAAAGATCACGCACAAGGTCTACTTTGACATCAAGCATGGCGACGAGGAACTAGGACGAGGTGCGTGTCGCGCGGATGTGAACCAACAAGAGAGGCTCAAGGATACCTACCCAAGTCGTGATTGGTCTGTACGGCGGTGTATGTGTTTTCCTCTTTGGAATTAGGCTCGACTTGATGGTCATTCGCAGACTGTCCCAAAGACCGTCGAAAACTTCCGCGTGTTGGCGACTGGAAAGGACAAGACGGGTAAAGAGCTTGGTTTTGGCTACAAGGGTTCCAAGTTCCACCGTGTCATCAAAAACTTTATGTAGGTCCTCGAATTTGATGTGCTCGCAGATCGGTTACACGTATTTCTTGGCTCTAGGATCCAGGGTGGTGACTTTAGTACGTCCATGTCACGTTTGACGATACTACATGTTTAAATACCTATAGCTCGCGGTGACGGCACTGGCGGCAAGGTATGTACCCCCGAGATCTCGACGTCCTGAGTCAGATTCTCATTCTTGTGACATAGTCCATCTACGGTGACAAGTTCAAGGATGAGAACTTGTAAGTGGTGATGGTTTTGATGGTTCATCTTTCGTAAAACGATTTCATCAGCAAACTCAAGCACACCGGTCCTGGCACGCTTTCCATGGCTAACGCAGGCAAAGACACGAACGGTATGTTTTCTTAGACATACACATCCACGTCTCACGATGTTGTATTTAGGCTCGCAATTCGTAAGTTCATCGCTTTTAGATAGTTGATAGGTTTGACCGTCGCGTTTTCAGTTTATCTGCACGGCTATTACTGACTGGCTGGACGGTAAACACGTGGGTGGCATACGTCTCCCTTGTTGATGGTCACTAATCCTCTATTCGTAGGTTGTCTTTGGCAAGGTCCTGGACGGGATGGAGGTCGTTAACGCGATCGGTGTGTCTGCTTTATTGATGCCCCTCTCTGTTCGTGCTCATTCATCATGCAGAGGATGTTGCAAAGGGCAGTAGCGATCGACCACTGGAGGATGTAATCATCTTTGATTCTGGAGAGGTTCGTTTGAAAGGTGAAGGTTGATATTGCTTACTGACGAGTCTCCCGCAGTTGCCTGTGGAGTCGGTGGTTGACGAACAAGGGAACCAGGTACCACTTCGCGCTGAGCTATAGTTCAGCTGCCCATGTTTTTTGTTGGCATGTCATGACAATAATAAAATTATCGATTTATCAACAGGACCTTGAGGATGAGACTGGAACGCCTGCTGTTACTGATGCCGAAGGAACTCCTGCGTCGCCACCCAATGACGTGGAACCGACGGACGCTGTGCCGGCTGAGGGGACCGTGAGCACTTCGCTGCCGTACCTGAGGTACGCCGGCATTGTTCTTTTCATCCTGACTGTGCCGTGTGTTGTGTATATCTGCGGGGGACCGCGGTTGACGTTGTTACGTCGCCTCATTCGCAAGAGGCGTGCTAAGGGGTACGGCCGCGTCAGCGTCGAGGATGACGTGGAAAAGTAGATACCAGTCTAAATGATCTTTTCTCATCCTGTTCTTTGGTACTCGCTGTATAATAAAATAGCACCCGTGAACCACGACCAGTTGGCGCGTTTGAGGCGTGTCTCTTTAACCATGACCATGACCATACATGCTCGTCAAGCTGCGTTCATCACCCTCACTCTCGTCCTCTTCCTCGGGACGGTCTACTCCGTCAAGAACAACACCTACCTCGATACCTCAAACCCACTCCTCACCCACCTCGCACATCCCCTGCACAAGACCGACTACTTTGCTAACAAGTCAAACATCCTCAACGTCTGGTTCATCAAACGCGCTTGGGGATGGACCTCCTTTGCCTTTCTTTTTCTCTGGCTCACCAGCCCGCGCCGGACCCAGACCCTCACGCGTGTCCTCCAATGGGTGCTCGCATCCCTCGCCTGGCTCGCGTTCACGAGCTGGTTCTTCGGACTTGCCCTAATCGAGCGATTCATCCTCCTCTCAGGGGGAGAATGTATCGTTGCCCTCCCCTCCGGCGCCTCCTTCCCCATCCCACACGAATACTGCCTCTCCAGGATCTCGCTCTCCCCGCTGACACACCCCCACCTGTTCGCGAGCCCGCTGATAGTCCCCGAGATGCCGTGGAGCACCGTGCCGAGGTTGCGCAGGGGGCATGACGTATCAGGGCATGTGTTTTTATTGACGATGTCGATCCTGTTTCTTGTCGATCAGCTGACGCCGTCGTTGCGCGCGCGGACCTGGACGCGGGCGCATATGTGGGCGATGATGGCGGCGTTGGGGCTGATTGCTATTTGGATGTTTGCGCTTGGGACGACGAGCGTGTATTTCCATACGCCGATGGAGAAATTGTCGGGGTACCGTGAGTTGGCGTGTCGTTGTCTTTGCAGTCGCTCATCCTCGTTTTCGACAGTGCTGGGATTGGCAGGGTTTAGTTTGACCCTCTTACCGTTGTTGATTTAATGATGTATCGATCATTATGGATGACGATGCGAAACGAAGGTGGTAATCTGTGGAATAAAACCCCATTCAAACTCGTGCCAAAAAACCAGTCTCCCTCCACGCTGCAACCCACTTGGCGACTAACCCCTCCCCCGCCACCGGTGCCTCCCTCAACCACCGACTCGCACCCAGAGTCTGCTCCACATCGAACTCCGCGCGCGTCTGCTCTGCTGCTGAGCCGTACTTGCCTTCATAAAATGCCAGCAGCTTGCGGCTCGGGTTCCGTCGCTCGTCGGGGTCACTCGCACGGAGGGCTTTGAGCCAATCGAGTCGTGGTACAGTCTTGAACGCGAGGTTGGCCGCGCCGAGCGATGCGAGGATGGACGACCACGGGACACGAGTCGGGTGGAGGACGTGATAGACGGGACAGTTACCTGGCTTGGACGTGAGCGGGAGATCGACGATCTCGACGATGCTCTTGGCGGCATAGTCGACCGGGAGCCATGAGACGTGTTCGTTCAGCTCGGGGAGGATACCGATCGTGTCTACGCACTGCCGGGGCGGTGTTCGTCGGGTAAATATCGCCATTGGGACAGTGGACTGACCTTGAAGACGAGCGAGATGCCCTCGGATTCGTTCCAGATTCCGTTTGTCGTGTCGCCCACCATTTGACCGATACCTGTGAGAATGCGGAAGCGGGGTCATCGTTACATCTCTCTCGCATCCGAACATGTACGCACGCAGAACGGCCGTGTACATCGGCGTCGTACGCGCCGCGATCTGACACAGCTTTTCCGTGACCCACTTGGACTGTGCGCTGTAAAAGCAACGATAGGTCGAGGGGTCACCCTGTGTGCAAAGGAAGAGAACGTACTATCCTATCTCCTGCGCGATCGCCGGATTATCCGTCACCGCCTCAGGTACCAGTCCTGGTCCAGGCCAGTTTGCCACCGCGCTAATGGACGACGCAAAGAAGAACCGGGCAGGCGCAGCGCGGGGCGAGGAGAGTGCGAGGAGCATCAGGTTCACTGCCCCGCGGATGTGTGCTTCAAAGCTGGAGATGCCCAAGTTAAAGTTGACCGCCCAGGCGTTCTAGAGAGGGGGTGAGGCCACGCAAATACTCGGACGACGCGGTGCGTACGTACATGAATCACTGTTGTCACTTTGCTCGCAAGTTCGCGGTACCGTTCCTCGTTGAGACCCAGCCGCAGCGTGCTCAAGTCCGCTGCGAGCGCTACGACGCGTGTCCCCAGTCCCACACCTATACTTGCCTTGGGATGATCCAAGGGCAGCTTGCGCGCTCGCAGGGACGCTGCGAGCCTGTCTGCCGCGTCGGTGTCGTCTTTGGCGCGGCAGAGACAGTAGACGGTGGACACAGCCGGATCGGCGAGGAGCTCGGCAAGGATGTAAGACCCGAGGGAGCCGGTGGCGCCCGTCAAGACGATCTGAGCAAAAGTGCGTGCCGTGAGGCCAGACGTGCAAGGACAGGTCGGTACGCACCACTTTGTCCGAGGGGTCGCCAATCGTATCGTGAGCGTTCGCCTTGGGCAGATACGTAAAGTGGCTGTATTTGTCGACCAGCGCGAGCATGAGTCCATGCGGGCTGGTTTGCAATGCCTCGGTGTCTCTGCCCGAGGAGAGCACCACGACGAGTTTGGCTAGCCTTGCGAGGGGTGAGCGTCTGGTGCTGCTAGTCGACGGTGACGTACTTGGCGATGGAGGGGTGCTCAAAGATGGCATTGATAGACAGTTTCTTCCCGCCCAGATCGATCTCCTAATCAATCCTCCCATCAATCGAAACCACAAGGCCAGAATAAACCTACGCACCCTCTGAATCGCATTCCTGATCCGCGTCGACTGCAGCGAGTCAAGGCCAAAGTCAAACAAGTCCGTGTCATCCGCAAGCCTCTCGACAGGCCTCTCGATCGTCCGCGCAATCACCTCCCTCACGACCGCTCGTGCCTCGTCCTCCCCCACCACGTGCCGCTTCCCCTCGGACCCTACCTCCCCCTCGAGGCGTCTATACACCCCCTCGATCGTGTCCTCAAATTGCTTGTACACCCTCGCCCGCAGAATACTTCCCTTGTCTGCCCGCGGGATCTGCGTCCCATACGGAAGAAACACGAGTGCCTCCATCGAGAGCTGCGAATGCGTCGGTGCATCGGCGTTGGCGAGCGCAACGACCGAGGCGACGCGCCGTGCGAATTCGTCGTGCGAGCAGTGTAGGGCGGCCTCGGTGGGGAGGATCAACGCGCCGATCTGGGTGCGGCCTGCACCGAAGACGATGGCGTCGGCAATGTAGGAGGAAGAGCGGAGCGTGAGTTCGATCGGGACGGGGTTGGTTTTCTCGCCGTTGACCTGGGCGGTGTGAGAATGTGCTTAGCGTTGGGTGTGTAACGTACCATGACGAGGGTGTCATCTATACGGCCGATGTACTTGTATGCGTCGGGTATCGTGGGGTGTTTGATGAAGAGGTCTTTGGTCGCGTACGACCCATCTGGTTGGTTGGTCATCACCTACCAAACGCTCAGTGCCGCAAGATAAAGAGTACATAATGAACTCGCCTTGGTGTGCCATCCGTCGAGGATGTAGAGCTCATAGGTATCATCGCTACGGGGCTCGAAGCGCATGTATTCATGCACGCCGGTGTGAACATATGGACCCTTTGCGCGAACCCAGTTCCACGCTTTGTCGATATCGAAATCACGGAAGGACGTCATAAGCTGGCCCATTTCGGCTGGATACGCTATAAGCATTCATTCCGGGTGTGCGAGGGAAAACGCACTGAGTCCATAGTGACCTACCAGAGGAACGCCTTCTGAGACGAGAAAGTCACCCAGCTCATCTGGACAGGGGCTCCCGCCAAACATGACCAGCTTGAGACGCCTAAGGACCTGGAGACCCACCGAAGTCTCTGCGAGTAATTTGAGAGCGAAAGGGACGCCAAAAAGAGCTTCTATATCCGGTGCTTGAGAAAGCAGCTTGATGATGTTTGCAGACGTGAGTGGAATGGATCCCGTCGGGAACATGTAGAGTGGTTTCATGCTATACCACGCGCGTAGCAAATTTGAGTGTCCGTGACCCTGCAGGACGAGTTTGACATTGGGACGTCAAGTCGAGAGGAAACGAACGCACATGATATAGGGGCAACGTCGAGAGACTAGCTAGGCCAAAGTTCATCTTGCAGTTACCGAGGGCGGCCTTGTTGGTCGAGATGATGGGCTTTGGGAAACCGGTAGAGCCGCTCGAGTGGATGATGGTGACGGGCAGCAGAAACTCCACTTCGGGACTGAGAGGCAGGTCCCAGTGGGTCTTGTCTGAGTGTGCAGCGCGCGCATCGGGTCCGAATACGTCAGAAGGTGGTTGGTGGATGATCGACACCGACAACGGATCAGCGAGGTGAGCAAGTGCGACCGTGGCGGAAGGTAGCAACCCATCCTGCACGATGATGTGGGAAGCATTGGTGACGGTCAAGAGGTGTGCGGTCGCAGGCGGCGAGTTGTTTGGAGATAGGAACAGAACGCCTGAAGACAGTTCAAAACGGAATTGCGCAGAAGAGGGAGATCGACGAACAGTAGCCCATGCGATACAGCGTCATTTCAGTGACGACATAGTCGATGTTGTTCACGCCCAACAGGCCAACGGTGAGCCTACTCGTTGTATCACCCTTTGCACGGCCAGGGAGGGCACCGGTGTCTCTGAAATAGTTGGCGAGCAGAGAGGCATCCGCATCAAGCTCCGTGGTGGTGTACCTGATGTACTGGAGTGACAATGAGCGTCGCCGCGTATATCCACATGGATTGGAGACGTACGTTAAAATCCTTGTCGGGAACGCCAAGGATTTGGAGGTCTGGGTGTTCACGAACTCTCTCCGCGATGAGCTGGTTCAAGGACAAAATTTCTGCCATGGTTGGCGGACGTCCGTCATGGCGCTATGTGCATATATTGGTCCAGGGATAGGAAGGTCATAAGACCTGGAAGCGTCACGCCGGGCCGGGACGCTCACACCCCAACTTTGAACTAGCCACCAAGTGAGTGTATATTGACATGTCTCTAGGTCAAATGTCCTCGTCGATGCTCGGTTATACTTAGTTAGACCCGCTTGGTGGATGGCTGACGAGCCAAGTCAGCCGCCCAAGCCCATAAAAGTGAGTCTCACTCGCCTGCCTCGCTTTTCTACCCCTTGACATGCAGTTGTTCCGACTCCTTAACCGTCGGTCCAAGTCGGAGGGCGACGTCTCTACCCTGCTGCTCCGGCAGGGCCCGCGGGGCGTCACCACCCCCGTCTTCATCCCTCCACAAGACGCTCTGGCTCCGTTTGACCCCACACGCGAGCTCTACGCATCGTCCATCGACTCGGTTCAAACCTCCATGGATTCTTCAAACCCTACGCACAAGTTCAACTCCAGAATCGTCGAACTGGAAGCGCAGCTCGCCCATCTCCAGGATGAACACACCGCCCTCGAACAAGACCTCGTCGACTATCGCGCGGACCTCCTCAACACCCGCACAGAGCTCTACTCTGAGATAATTTGCAGTGCGCGCCACCAGCAACATGCCATGGACGACTTTAGGACAATTCAGAAGCTCGAGACGAGACATCAGCGTTTTTGCACGATGCTGGTCGACATTGGTATTCCTCGTCCGACCGTTGACGTGATTTGTCAAGCCATTCAGTCGGGGGATGGTTCTCCGGACGATATCCTCGTGAACGCTATCGAAAATGCTTCAAACGACGACATGACCCTCTTGGCCAGGCTCAAGCCCATCATTACGGCAGAACGTACCCCAGAACATTATCAGTCTGCGCTCAACATGACGTTGAGCGTTCGCAAAGAACTCAGGTCTCAGAAGAAACGATCCAAGTTCTGGAAGAAGCTTGCTCAGAAAGACGATCAACATGCAAGCACCGTCACACCCTCCCCCTCGGATATTTCATCCATTCATGAAGATCTTTCCCCGGAGCGGCAGGGTGCATTGGAGGCCCTCATCGCCCGTCGTCGCGGGGCCAGGCATTCAGAGAATGCCAATGCCGAAGGTGATGTTTTCGGAGGTCAGCGAAAAGAATCGGCTCTGGAGACGCTAGCCAGTTCTCTCGCATCCCGCCCGCGCCGTTCCATAGAGGATAACCTAAGACTCTCTTCGTCGTTCTCTTCGTCTTCCACGTCTGCGTCGACGACATATTTCTCCTACTTTTCAGGCCTTTCCCGGATTCCCAGGAATTCTACCACGGAGACGCCGACCATACAGTCGCGTCTCCCATCCACCCTGTCTACGTCTCTCCGCCGTTCTTCCAGAAATTCCTCCCAGTCCATCGTTCTCGGCAGCGTAAACCTCAATATCTCACGATCTTCCTCCATGGATCCTACACTTGTAGAGGAGGCAGAACAGAACACGAACCCAGAGACCGGTCCAGTATCCACGATAACCCTCAGCCAGGATCTCCTTCAGGTTTGCGTTCCGTTCTCTTCCCCCCTTCTCTCACCGGTGCACTTTTTCTAGAATGTCAGACGTGCATCCCAAGGACACGGCCATCGTCGCGTGTCCTCGACCGCCTCGAGGCGCTCAGTACCCGCCCGCCCGAGTCGCTCTTCCTTCCGTCTCTCTACACTTTCGCCCGTCCGAGCGACTCGCCCCACCGGTCCACCTCCCGCGCCAGACTCGGACATCTCAAGCACCGCAACGGCCGACGCACCCTCGTTCCATACGCCTGACATCTTGACGCGTCTCTCCGACCTCGCGACGAGCGTAGCCGCCGACACCGACACCGACACGCCCGCGTCCGCGTCGAGCGAGGCGGTGACGAGCAGCGAGGATACGCCGTTCAACGATGCGCGTGCGCTGCCCAAGTTTGGTGTCGACACGCCGCTGTCACCGACGGAGTTGGAGCCGCAGGTCGCGTCGACGCCGCTGGAAGGGTGCGGTGGCGCGTGTGCGAGCACTCGGTTCCTGGAGCACATGGATTGCTCGATGTCGATGTCGATGACGGTGTCCGTGTCCACTTCTGTGTCCGAGTCGAGCGCGCATGTGCATGGTGGACACGGGCACGAGCACCGAGGTGAACGTGAACGGGGCCACCACGCGGGCACGATTCCCCTGGGCGAGTCCAACGACTCGCTCTTCACTACGTCTACTTCCGCGTCGGCGTCGGCGTCTTCGTCGCTCGCGGGGA
Source organism: Sutorius australiensis (assembly GCA_038089915.1). Lineage (NCBI taxonomy): Eukaryota > Fungi > Basidiomycota > Agaricomycetes > Boletales > Boletaceae > Sutorius > Sutorius australiensis. Next base: position 15,778 of record JBBPLR010000106.1, on the reverse strand, counting down.
CCGATACGGCGCCGACGACGCCACCCACGCCGAGTCCAAGCCCCGTCTCTGGTCCGAGCCCGAGCCCGAGCCTCTGCGCTACACCACCCAGCAACACCGGCACCGGCACCGGCGCGGGGATTGGTACCGGTGCCGGTACAGGGACCGGTACGCCCTCCATCCGACGCAGCATGCTTCCCGTGCTCGCGAAACACCTCAGACGGCTCTCGCTCTCGCCCTCACCGGATCGTGAACGCCTCATGGACAGGCTACGCGGGCTACGATCGCTGACTCGCTCCAAGTCCAAGTCCAAATCCCGTTCCCGCTCGCGTTCCGGGTCAGTTGGATCCCGATCTCGTTCGAGCTCTGGTACCGGATCCGGATATGGTTCGCGTTCTCCTCGCTCTCGTCCTCGATCCCGGCCGGGATCGGGCCCCGGGTCGCCCCTCGCCAATGGATCCCTGTGGCGCTCCCCTGCTCGCTCCGCATCGAGTTGGAGCACGAGCCTCGGCCCCAGTCCAAGTCCAACCCCGAGTCCAAGCCCAAGCCCAAGCCCCAGTTCGAGTCCGAGCCCGGTAAAGGAATCCGGTATACCGGTGCTACAGAGGCGGATGACGATTCGCGCGCGGAGGGTGTCAGTGAGGAAGGTCTAGACGGGTGGTTCATCGGTGAGACTGTTTATTTTTATTTTTATTTCCGAGTTGTTCTTTCTCGGATTGGGTTGGGTATAGTGATGTACTTTTTGATCTACGCGTGGCGTGTGTCTAGGGTATACAGTCTGTTTACGCAGTGTGCAGTTGGACGTCTCGTGTCCCCGGCACCCTGGAGAGACCTGCGCCTTCAATTCATCACGCACGATAACGTTAACTTGGGAACCCGATCTCACATTGTCGTTGAAATATACGCTTCCCCAATGTCTGGTATCATCGCACAGATCTTGACCCCACGGCTCAACTCCACTCATCCTTGTGCCTCCTCCGCCTCCCGCACGAGATCAAAGCCCGCCTCGCCCTCCCGTTTCATAGCAACATACTTCTCCGTCACGATCGCCGTGATCAGCTCGGCGGGGGTGACGTCAAAACTCGGGTTATACACCCCTCCTTGTGCCTCAGGCACCGCGCTGGGCGTGATCAACACCTGCGCTTGAACCTTGTTTCCCGAGGCGTCGTACGTCGATGGGTGGAGCGCCCCGCGGACGAGGCACGCTTCGAGCGGTGGCCGTTGTTCGATCGGGATGCTGTGTGCGGGGTGAGAGGAGGGGCGCGCCAGGTTGGGTTGGGCGCTTACCTTGAGCCGTCGGCGATGGAGAGATCGACGGTGCTCGTGGGTGCGACGACAATGAATGCGATCTTGTGCCTCGCTGCGAGTACGGCGGCGTTGTACGTCCCGATCTATCATTGTGGGTGAGGTGGACGATATGAGTAACGGTGGGAAGCTACCTTGTTAGCGGTGTCGCCGTTCCTTGCGATGCGATCGGCGCCGACGGCTATCCCGGTGCATGAACGCTTATGTAGGTATGGGGTGGTGTGGAAACGCACCGACGGCGTGGATGGTTTTGTGTTGGAACAACGAGCCAACCATGGTGTCACAGATCATGGTTGAGGGAATGCCGAGCGTGTGGAGTTCCAGGGCAGTCAACCTGCATATCCCTGTGAGTGTAAGCGAGGGATTTGATCGGATGATTACCGAGATCCTTGGTGGTACGGGGCAGTTTGGGTATAATACGCCCTTTCGAGGAGACCCTGTTCATGGAGGTATGTAATGAATCCCAGCGCGGTTCCATAGCCCTGCAGATCAAAACGAAGTGAATACGGGACTTTACGGAACCAATCGCCGCACCGATGTCGCGAGCGAGCCCGTGTTGCAGACAGTGAGGACGTTGAGGTACTTTCCTGACCCCCCGATCCGCTTGTGCAACCAGTCGCCACCCAATTTGGACATGGTAAGATTCTGGGCCTTGTCCTCGCCTGCAATCAACCTGGCCTCGGCGACGAGGTCCCTTGCGATGGCGATGGCGGCATCGGCATCTGGGGTCTGCGATTCGGGCTGTTGCTGGTGCGCGATGACAGCCTCGGAGAGGAATTTGGCAAGACGACGTGTGGCTGCACCGAGATTGACGGCGGTCGGTCTAGCGGTGAAGAGATAGTCGAGCTGCGGTGTGACGTGCGCTTCCAAAAGCGACGGGGAAGCGAGAAAGTCGGGACGGGGCGTCGTCTTTATGGCCCGCGTGAGGGACGTTGCGATCGATAACGATGCGAGCGATCCGATGGCGGGTGCGCCACGGATCTATGTGGCGATGAGCGGGGCGCGATGACGACGAACACGACGCACCTTCATTGACTTGATAGCATCGTGTGCTTGTTCCACTGAATCTATCTGTACGTACCGTATTGTGTGCGGTAATAACAGCTGGTTCACGATGGCGATCTCGTTCTCGTCGACGATACGGATAGACTTGAGTTCCATGATGGTCAAACGTTGACCACGTGCAGGACCGAACTCTCCCGAAAAGGAAATGACCAAGTACAAAATCACATGCAAGTCAGGGCTTATAATGGCGGGGGTCGCTCCACTCCCTTTTCGACCGTGAATCATGATTGACCATCTCCTCGGTCGTCCAAGTCCCTCCTGGAAACGCGCTCAGGTAGGTCTCTTACACCGCCCACATCTCCGCTCACACCATACACAGGTCTTCCTCGTATGTGTCCTCTGGGTATGGAGGCTCGCCCATGGGAACCCCGCCGGGCCGCGTGTGTTGTGGCTGAGACAGTTGAACAGGAAACTCCGTGCGTAGATTGGCCCCGTACCGTCATTCCCAATTCACCTTACCCCGCAGAACGCTTCTCCCCATGGCAAATCATCGTCAGCACCCTCACCGCCGTATATGCGCTCAAGAACCTCGACAGGATCCTGGGCCTGGGTTGTAAGCGCCACCCTTCTTCACTCGTAATCGGGAATGAAATATCCTCCTTCTCTTCTTCTCAGCCCCTGAGCCACTAGCTCAACTCGTCAGTCCTGTCACCTCACACGTTCGCATATCCACTCACTTTCCCGCTTAGTACTCACCTTCATATTACCGTGCAACCTGGATTGCGACCGGCCTCGATGCTGGTTTTGCAACTGCCATGTCCATCCGCCCGAAATGGGTCAAGGATGTCTGCTCCATATTATTCTCAATCTACTACATCATTTACGCCAACGAAGCTGATGAAAAGGTCCCGCCCTGTCCCTTATCCCTACATCTACTCGGCTCACCTGTATTTGGTTAGCTTCGACGATTCAGGGCTGTGCCTACGGTCGAAATGTTGCGCGTCACTTGGGAGAAGACAACTAACCCATATGTGATTCTTATCATCCCCGTCCGAGGAACTCCTGACTGATACGGATCCATTTTTGTCAGCTTCGATTGATAGCGCAAAGTCCACTCATGTCACTCCACCGAAAGATTCTTCTACCGCGTCCTACCACTTCAACATATGATCGTCCAATCACGGTCCACATTTACTTTGCGCCGCCTGCGCCCCACCTTCATAACACCACGGATCTCATCCTCGATTTCCCTGGCGGTGGTTTCGTGGCGATGTCACCGGACCACCACGATGAACGACTGCGCACCTGGGCCCTTAAAACAGGTAAAGCTGTGCTCGCCGTCGACTATGGAAAGGCTCCCGAATGTAATGGCCCCTCTCCGTTCATCTCTCTAGACGCTTGTTCATGCCTTCTCTTCTTCAGACCCTTATCCATTCGCAATGGACGAGTGCTTTGATCTTTACCGCCTTCTCGCGGAAACAAACGGTAGATGCATTGGCATGTCTGGCAAGAAGTTGAACGTCATCCTATCCGGTGACTCGGCGTAAGTCTTTCCATCTCACGTTTATTGTCCCGTTCATACACGTGCATTACGTTCCACAGCGGTGCAACGCTCGTCGTGGGTGTCATGGTCAAAATATTGCAATACAATGCCGCTGTTTCCGCTGGAGAGGCCAGGCTTCCTGCACCGCTGTCGCTCGTGCTCAATTATGCTGCGCTGGACTTTAATTTTACCTCTTGGATGTCGCCAGATAATCTTCGCGTCTTGCGAACGGAACAATCCACGGGCGACCTGCCTGGCATGCGCGAGCTGGCGTTGCAAAAGAATCACTTGCAGCACGTTAGCCCGCTGAGCATGGTGGGAGATCACCGCAAGCGAGCAAAGCGATTGAAGAGGCACAAGAGCTGGAAAGACGCATTACATGATCTAGTCGCAAGGGCAGAGGACCTGCCATTGAAGCAACAACATCACATGGAGGTGAAACGCAAGTCGTCTATGAAATCGTTCGAGACGCCGTACGAAGACCACGAGTCGTGGGCAGACTCTGAGAGCGAGGAAGGGGAGATGAAACCTGTGAGAGAAGAGGAGCGCTCCATCGAGGAGCGTGTACGTTTCGTGTACAAGGATGCCTCGGACACGGACGGGCTCCACCGAGTGCTTGAGAAGCAACAGGAGCAATTGTCGGTGGCTGTCACACAAGCGAACCTCAAGGCCACCACGCTTGTCGCTGGAAGGCATGACGGCAAAGGTATCGGCAAAAACCGCGCATCGATTGGGACAAGACTAACCATGACAAGCCGTACTGGATATTTCCAGGATCGAATTATTTCACCTAGTATGGTAAGTGTATGAAGGCATCGCATCCGGATCAGAGGGATGTTGACTAGGCTGGACAGATGCGAGCGATGGCGATTTTGTACGTTGGACCCCACCGAAACCCTGACTTCGCAACCGATTACTTCATTTCACCCATCCTGACACCGTCGTCACTCCTCGCGCAATTCCCACCCCTGCTGATGCAATGCGGTGAAAGGGACCCGTTTGTTGATGACACGGTGATATTTGCAGGACGAATACGGGAAGCCAAGAGGGCGCGCAAAGCTGAACTTGACGTGATGTTGACAGGCAAGAGTGCCAAGTTTGGTGAGGGCCTGCGCATGACGGAAGCCCAACCGGACGACGATGGAGTGGACGCGTTTGCACAGCTGGTCGCCGAACGAGACCAACTTGCACGTGAAACCGAGGACGATTGGGTGCAGATGGTGCTATTTTCGGATTGGAGTCATGGTTACTTACAGATGATGACGTTGATGAGCGAGGCCAGGGCGGTCGTTGAGGATCTCGCGGACTGGATAGAGGATGCGTTCGTGAGGTATTCGGGAAAGGAGGAGAGGATGAGCAAAGCGATGGAAGCGACGGAGAGCGGGACGAAGAAGAGGCGAGGGTCGAGGCGGAACTCGCCGCAAAAGTCTCACTCGCCGACGAAACGGCCTGTGTGCCCGACCGATGGAGAGACGGTGGATGCGAGTCCGTTCGCGTCTGGGACGGAGACGGACGACTCGGGGATCACGTTTGTCGCACGAAAACGAGGTGGAAGTGGGACACCGGTGACACAGTCTGATGAGCGGTGTGATGTGATGCATATGAAACAAGGGCAGTCGACGCCGTGGATGGGACACGATTTGGTAGATGGACGAGAGAGTGCGACGGGTACGCCGAGGGGGTCTAACGGTAAGACGGGACAACGTATTACGGAGATGGAACTGATGCGACGACGACGGTTGCTTGACGCACATATCTTTGAGGGGTAGGGTACAATGTACGTCAGGTTGACCGGACACAGCATTTTCGGTGCTGAGCAAGCAAACCTAATTTGGAAAGTGGGGCGGTGCTGCGGCGCTGCATGCTAAATGGAAACACAGCCACGTCGGTCTCAACGTCGAGCACTTGGAACCCGCGCCGGTCATTCAACGCGCTTCGAGGCGATACAAAAAGATTGAATTAAAAGGAGAGCGAGATTCACTCGAACTTGTTCTACAGAATCGTGCGTTTACTTTTTTTTTATTACTTTACTTTTCTTTGGGTTCACATCAAAAAGAAGCTTTCCTTTCCCTCGCCTAAATAATAAAAAGGGCCCACCCAAAGCCATGGACCTTGATCCCGCAACTCAAACACGGGTTCAGTGGCAAAATTCTATCACACAGACACAGCAACGCCAGCCTGCCATCGACCCTGCCGTCAACCACGAGTTTCAATCCTATAACCATCACCCCAGCGACGACAATCTGTCCTACCCTCCCCCGCTCACAAACATGCCGCAGCAGTCCTCCTCTCATGCCCACGCTCAACCCCCTTCTTTCCCCCCCGGCGCTGGTCCCAACGATCCCACAGAACAGCACGCTCACTATCCCTCAGGTCATGCCTACAGACGTAGTCACAGCAACTCGCCTTTTCGTCATACATCCCACCCATCGCCCTACCCGATCCCCTCCACCCCGGCTCAGCCACCGCTTCCACCAATGACGCAGCCCGTACCACTACCTCCCGATGTAGTCAAGCAGGAAACCGCATTCTACACTCCCACCGCTGCCGAGCTGTACAACCAAGCGCTCGCTTCGTCTTCTGCACCGCCCAACGATGGATCCGGTCATTACCCCTCCCCGACTGGGGTTCCGAGACTTCCTCCGATTCTGCAGGTGGAGAAGAAGCAGGTGACGACATCTGCGACACAGGCGGCGAGTGCGAGTCGGAGGAGAAACGAGGCGCATTTTATTTGTCCCGTACCAGGGTGTGGGAGTACGTTTACGCGTCGGTTCAATTTGCGAGGTGCGTGTGCTTGTTGATGTGCTCTTTGTCCGTTCATCGGGCGTCGGTTAGGTCACTTGAGATCGCATACCGAGGAGCGCCCGTATGTGTGTGAGTATCCGGATTGTAAGAAGGGGTTTGCGAGGCAACATGATTGCAAGTGAGTGTTCGTCGATCGTGCGACCGGGCCCATGTTCGATGGTCCGGGGTGTTCACCGTTTTTTTAATTTTTATTTGTAGACGACATCAAGCGCTCCATGCGACGCGGTCACAATCCAACATTTGCCAGGGGTGTCGGAAGACGTTCAGTCGTCTGGACGCACTCAACGTAAGTGATCATCATGAATTGCTTCTGCTGCGGCACTCGTCTTTGTTTGGATCTCATTCATCTGTTATATGACAGCGACATCGTGAGTGGCTCTTTGGACACGCGTCCTTGTGGATTATGAATAACATCTGACCCAAATGCGTATTGCAGTGCGTTCGGAGGGTGGTGCCGAGTGTAGACAGGCGGTCGAGGCTATACAGCAAGCTCAGGCCCAGGTCCAAGTTCAGGTCCAAGGACAAGCTCCAACCCCAACCCAACCACCCACACAAGTTTCACCCCAAGTCCAGGTGCTTCAGGGGCCACCACAATCACATGTGCCTTTACAGGGGCTTCCAGTGGCGAATCTACTGTCGTCACCATCGAATCGACCTGGTCCCAGTAGCGCTAGACCTATTCAGACGCCACCTTCGAGTTGATGGGTCGCTGTGGTCTGCGGACTGTGACATGACATAGATGCGATAACGTGACGTGTCCGATGGACGTATGGGACGGTATAGACGTGTGTGTGTGTGCTTTCCCGTATGTTTTCTTCGTTCTTTTTTTGACTCTGGTGTGCGTTTTTTTCCCTCCTTTTTTGCTGTACGTGGATGTAGCTCTCTCTTCGTTTGTTCATTCCCCACTTTCGATGCACGTTGTATCCATCTGAATGACGTCCTCGTGTTTTTTTTGGAACGGGGCGAGAATTCGTATGGGTCTAGTTTAGAGTAATACAACCTCGTAATTGTAACAACCGCAAGCATATGTCTTTGGTCGTGAAAACACGTGAGAAAACCAGGGTTGCCGGTCCTCGGCTTGGATAATATGTGGGGCCAGGGGATCGTATTTTCCTTTTCTTTTTCCTTGCGCACGGTCGATTTCGCTATCGTGGTCGACATCGACATCACCATCGTCGTATCGTTTCAAATCGCTCTGAATCGGAATCGTTCTAACACACCATGTCGCTCTCGATGCTCGTAGGCGGAGGTGCCGAGTGTGGGCCTTCCAATCCATTACAGACGCTCTCCAAGCGGTTTGATCAGGATCGTGGTGCGCAGCAGGTAGGTTCAGCTCGGTGGATCCCGGTACCGGTCGTCGGACGACGTAGTGCGATTACCTGGCGCTGGCTTGTTCCTTTGTTCGGTTTTCGGTGTGCTTATACGTTCGTGCGTCTTGTAGGATGTTGGAGCTTCGTGGGCTAGGGGTGGGTCTAGCGAGGTGGGTGTCTTTCTCTTCCCTTTTTTCTTTTTTCTGGTTTTGGTTTTGGTTTGACGGCGGGGCCGGCTCCACTTGTCACCGTCCGTTCCCCGTTCTTCGTTCACCGGTTGTCGCTTCCATTCGTTCATCTTCATCTCGGTTCTATCATTCTACATTCTACCTATCTATACTACTCCATCGAAGTTCTCTATATACGCGATGACCGGCGACGCCCATTCATCTTCTGCCTGACCGCCTCCTCTTCACCTTCATGACCGTCTCCTTCAGGTACATTTCCAATCCCAGCATGCCCCCGTACCGGAGCTGCAACAAGAGGCAGCGCGGTTCTTTGGCTCCGGGCCTACCCCGATTCCGATTCCGATTCCGGCACCGGCACCGCATATGGCCCAGATGCCATTATCCATGACATCGGTGCAGGCGCAGCCATTTGATGTGACCGGGTTGCGTGATGCCTTGCCTGTCGCTGGGCCGAGTACGGTTCCCGTGGAGAGTTCAGCGGGCGCTGCGTGGGCCGCTGATTTCGTGGTACGTCAATCGGCGACGCAGAGCGCACATGCACATGCGCATGCACGTTCGCGCACGCATACGCCTGTGCAGGCTCAGACGCGGGTGGAGGGGCAGCGGGACCGACAAGGGTTGATGTCCCCCGTTGGAGGAATACATGGTGCGGTTTTTGGTTCGTGTGGTTGGGGCGTCTTTCTCTGACTTGTTCTTTTTCTTTCCTTCTTTTTTTTTTTTCTTTCTTTTTTTTCCTCCGTGTGTATCGCTGGTTTTCTTTCCGCTTGGCTTGGCGACCCGTTTCAGGCGGTGGAGTCCCGTGGAGCTCGGCGTATGCAGGGTATGGGATGAGTATGAATTCCGGCATGACAAGTACCATGGCCGTCCCTGTGCAACGTCACATCGTACAAAGTGACCGTGAGTGTTTCATTGGTATAGACGGAGACACGCCTGATCTGTCGATTCGTTGGTAGAGATATCCTGGGACAAGGAATTCCAGTCACAAGAATCCTTGCTGAACGCATCCGCACCGGTGATCGCCGAGTCGGTGTTGGAACAACAACAACAAGGAACACGCCAACAGGACCCCAAGGACGCGGTGCCTGCAGATGAAATGGCTCGACTCGCGGCGCAGGTGATAGACTCTGTGAAATACGAACAGAATCCCAAGTTCCAGAAAAGCGAGTTCATGAGTCTCATGCGTCAACTGCGCGACGGCGAGGTGACGGTGGGAGAGGACAACATCGTGTCCAAAGACGTGTCGACGACAAGGGCCGTAGATGTGAAAGGCAAGGGACGTGCGGTGATGTCGCACGACGACGTGGGTGGTCTGTCCTCCACTTTGTCACAATCACAGGTTCTTCCATCCTATCAGGGCTCGGAGGAACTGAACGCGGCGTACGTGCAGTTGGAGCAAGCGAGGGACCCCCATGAGGCGTACTTCCGTCAGGAAAATGCAGATTTCACCGAGTACTGGAATGCGCACCACACGGGTCCTGCGGGGCACACGGTGTCACCCGTTCAGGGGAGCCGTGAGTGGCATGAGATGCAAGGCGACTGGGATGCGTTCGAGGCGACGGCGACGGGGGTGAAACCCGTTGTGAGCTATCAGTTTCAGACGAACAATCCGTATTTGCTCGGGGACGCGACGAGGACGCGGCATCATGATATGCACATGTCGCATTCGCAACGGGTACATGAGGTACGTACACATCACTCCATTCCATTCCTCCGAAGAAAAAAAAAAAAGCGGAGAGATTAATATTAGTATGGAAAAGGGTTATTTAAGCAGCATGACTGATATGGGGTTTTTTTTTTTGGCATGTTCTGCAGAGCGTGTTGGAACTCGAAGCTGCTGTGCAACGAGATCCGAGAAATGCGGCCGCATGGTACGAACTTGGTGTGAAACAGCAAGAAAATGAACGCGAGGCCAAGGCCGTCGAAGCGCTCCAGCGCGCCGTTGACCTCGACCCGTCTCACCTGTCGGCATGGCTTGCGCTCGCGGTGTCGTATACCAACGATGGTCACCGGTTGGGGACTTACGACGCCATTCGGGAGTGGGCATTGCGGAATTCGGGGTACGAGGCGGTGGTATCGGGTTCCGGGCTAAGTACAGCCGTGCGTGGCGATTTTGTGGGGCTCATCGATGTATTACTCCGGATGGCGAGGGATGCGGACCAACGAGAAGGTGGTGTGGATGCGGACGTGCAGGTTGCCTTGGCGGTGTTGTTGAACACGACCGAGGTGGGTCCCCGAAAAAAAAAAAAAAAAGGTCAATGGTTGTGCCGCGTTCTGATTGCACGGTGTTGTTCTGCAGGAGTTCAGCAAGGCGGTGGACTGTTTCCTGGCTGCGTTGGCCGTTCGATCGGACGTAGGTCCATGTCGATCGTGTGCTTCGTTTGATTCGATCTGATTTCATTTTCGGCGGTGGTTGTGCGCTTTTAGGATTGGTTGCTGTATAACCGTGTTGGAGCGACCATGGCCAACAGTGGGAAGGCCGCAGAAGCCCTGGAGTATTACTTCCGGGCGCTCGAGTTGAACCCTGGCTATATCCGCGCAAGGTGCGTTTTTCATCTCGTCTGCCCTTGTTCTCGTCTCATTCATCCTGCCATTCCAACCACACGTAGATTCAACCTTGGCATATCCTATATTAATCTCCGGGTGAGTCCTAACCACACGCATGGGTCGAGTCCGCCTCACTATCGCACCGTGACGTGGCAGCGCTACGAGGAAGCGGCGTCGCATATCCTGGATGCGCTTGTGTTGCAGGACAGCGACGGCATTGAGGACGGGTCGGGTATGAACGATGCGCGGGGGGTGACATCGTTGGCGCTCTGGGAGAGTCTCAAGACGACGTGTTTGCATTTACAGCGGGCGGATCTGGCGGCCATGTGTGATCGTCGGGATTTGGATGGTATGTTGCTCCTTTCTCTTACTTTCGTGGCGTCGGTTGATTGGACGCTTGGTTGGATTGTAGGATTCAGACGGATGTTTCATGAGGCTTGAGGTGTTTGGTGTTTCTGATCTTTGGGTTCGTTAGGCTGGTTGCTGGTGAATATAGTTTTTCGCTTTGGCGGCGGAGATGCCGGTGTTGATCGTCTGTCTTTCCTTGGCCGGGTTTTTGTCGCGCGTCGTTTCAACACACGTCACTGGGAATATGTATGTCGAGGGACTTTTGCCGCCACATCATGGGGCGAGTTCAATATATGCAAGATGATTATGATTATCACTACGTGTGGTCAGGGCAACGTTTGCTTGTGAGTTGGGTCTACCAGGTCATCCATGCCGCCTGCCAAGCCATTTTATCCTACACATGTTAGTGCACTCAAGGTAGTATCGGGTCCCAAAATCATGTAGATGTAAGAAGCAACCAGATCATCCGAAAATGGCAAGCGTAGTGTTCCGAAGCCGCACCGTTTCAGATCTCGGAGCCCGACTGCCCACCCGCTCAAGTGATATCCGCCGATCCATCGTCCATTCCAACCAACCGCTCCAGAGGAACATATATATATATGGTAATGATGGCCAATGGGATGTAAATTAATCGTGGGGTTTGACTCTCAAGCGCTATATAGATCTAAATCTTGCAACTTCTCCAACCCATCTTTGGATCCAGCTTTCGCAACAGTGGAATCCTACCACTCTTCTTGTCTCACGGTGCATGTTATACCAGACTGTCCCCGTGTATATTTGCATTGCATACGAGCACTCATCGTCGATCCGGACTCGCGCTGCGACTTGTGCCTCCGCTGAACCGTTAGCTACATTGGTAGGATTTGGAAACGGCCGGGTCTGATTCGCTGGATACGGAACTCGAACAAAGGCATCAATTCGGCCACAGCGGTGTATTACACGCTAGATCGTGTCGCTGTCATGATTAGAAACCAAGAGACCAGCGGGTAAGATGTGCCATACGATCCGCAGGCAGAGTATACTGCCTCCTGTAAGGCCAAGGCTGTAGGAAGCCCTGGTGGTGGTGAAGTAAGTGAGCATCACCATAACAGATACTTCTTTGACGAGAGAGTCGAGGACATTGAGCCGAATCTTTCGTAGCCAAGCCAAGCCAAAGCTCACCGGCGACGGGTTTCGTATGAATTCAGCACTTGTGTCAGTGGCGATGGCAACCTTCCTCAATGACTTGAACGTCTCCAGAAGTCGTAATAGTCCACCTGGTGTGACTCTACCCTGCGAATTCCAATCCCATTCTTCATTTATCCAGAGATATTCCAAGTGGAGCCATGCCGATACCAGCTCTACCTTCCAGCAAACGTCGAGGTACATGTTGTGGAGATGCACAACTAACGACAATCCCTGGAAGGTGGGATCTGTTCCAGACGTCTAAATATCAGTAAAGAAAGTAGCGAGACCCTGCTTGGAAGGGTGTATCTTGATATTGGCGAGAAGAGTTTCGACAACGGAAAGATGGGCCTGGGAAGGAAACCGTGCAATCGAGTCTACAAAGTCAGAAGCTACCCCTAAGCTGTGCAAACGAAAAGATGGCTTGGATGATCCAATCTGGCCTTGCAAAAACTGTAAATTACATCTCACTAGATATATCAGAATTTCTATTGCATATCATATTTCTTTAGCTAGTAATACAGTGAATACACATCAAACTGAAAGTTGTATCTTGTCAAATATAGGTGAGAGGTTCCGGGTGATGCCACAGTGAAGTTGGTCCCTGCTACTACGTGACAATTTCACTGTGCATATAACATGAGAATGCATACAAGAATGAGGGACCAACATTACGCACTATGAGATAGCCAACTGTATTCAGCCCGAACATTGAAAGGTTGACACCGAGGCAAATTCAAATCAGATATGGGAGGCACCAAAGACATGATATGCACTGGGCCCTTGAAAGAGTGGAACAGCGACAGAAGGATACAAGGAGAGTCCGAAATCCGCTAAACAATCAGTAGTACTAGTGTGCAAGGTGTGTATGGATCTTCCTAGGACATTTCAAAGGGGCTGAAATGGCCACTGAATGACTCGCGCCCTCAGAGTGTCCACTCATCACGAGATGGATGAGGAAGCAAACTACGAGACGTGCGTTGACATGAATCAGATCCCTGGAACTCTCATCGACGTCACTCGCACTAATTATCCACATTCTCATAAAAACGTATAAAAAGAAAAAGAAAAGTAGAAAGGCGAAACGAACCATAGAGAAGGGGGGATAAGGTTTAAAGGGAAAATCATTAGCCTAGGGTACAAATACAGGAAAAAACAGGGTCAGCTATGAACCGTGGCGCAGCGGCATCTACCTCTATTCGTCCCTCCCTCGTTGAATATCGCATCGACGTATGCACAGCTGGTATCAGAGAAAGGACATTAATATCTCGGGAAAGATAAAAAGAGACGAGGGAAAGAGCTCGCGAGAGGAAAGGCGTCGTGGAGCAGCCTCATGACACGGCGGATTAACTATTGAAAATAGACCGTTTGTACTTCGCTTTGCGCAAACGCCAGATTACAGTTCGGACACCGTCGCTGTCGCGTCGAGATACGCGTATCCACGCAAGGCTTGCAAAACGCTAGCACAGACGAGGTAAGTTCCACAAAGACGTGACGAAAACACAAAAACGAGACGCACTATGCATGCATTTCGTCAACACGACCTCCCGCATCCCCTGTTTACACGTCGTGCATTTTACGATTTTCTGAAAAAATGTGCAAGTCAACCGATCGCAATCAGCATGTACACGGAACACAACCCACCCAGAGCCCCTCGTTCTCCTGGGTGAGCGCTTCCTCTCGCGCGCTCGCGGGCGCAACCGCCGAGCTCAGCTTCTTGATCTTCTTCTCCGTTTCCTTTCTCGTCTGCGAGAGCTCTTCCTCCGCAGCTCTCAACAGCGACTCTAGCCTACGCATGTATACTCCACGTTCACTCGCGAAAGCCAAGGCCTACGTCATCCCATCAGCAAGTGAGCGACGGTCGGTGACATCACTCGGCGTACCTCCGCCACGCGTCTCCTCTCGCCCTCCGCCACCGTGTGCCACTTGGACGCATCCACCTCGAGCATCTTGATCCGCCTGTCCGCATTATCGATCGCCCTCCGGCTCAAGACATTCATCTTCTCGAGGTCAGCCTTACCAGAAAGGGGTGGTCATGACCGTGTCAACGGAACGAACAGCACAAAAACCAAGGACGCACGACTTGGCCACTCAGCTGTTTTTCGACCTCGGCGGCACGCTCGACGGCCTTGCCCTGTTTCTCAAGCTGACGCGCCATCGCCTTTCGTTCCGACTCACCCATCTCCTTCTCGCGCATCGCCGCAAAGTACTTGTTCTCCGCCTTGGCTTTCTGTGGGACGTCATTTTCATCAGCTCGCACCACCGATCGCGAAGGAGACACACACCTCGTGTGCCGTCTTTTGCAGCCTTTCCTCGAATGTACCCAGATCAAACACCTTCTTTTTCACCTGTTGGTCCAACCCTTCCCAGAGCGACGACAGCCGATCAATCTCGGCGAACAGAGACGTCTCGGCTTGCGCTTGTTGTTCCGTGAGCAACCGCAGCCTTTGCAACTCACCCTCCTTTGTCTCGAGTTGCTGGGAAAGGATGCGCGTTTCCGGTGACGGAGAATCGCTGAATACCGAACGGTAACGCGCTAGCTCTTTCGTCGTCCTCGCAAGCTCCTCGCGCGCGGTCGCTGCGGCTGTGACGTGTTGCGCAACGTCAGGATGCTCCGTGTTCAACGTCGACATGGCTTGTTCGAGCGCCGCAGACTTGGCTTCGGACTCACTAACCAAACGTCAGCTAGCGGGCAGTAAAACCGCAGATGAACTCACTCTAGCTTGCGTTTCAGGTCGCGCACATAATCAAGATCCTCAAACTTGCCCTCGAAAAAGTACTTCATGAGATCTTCCTCTCCCGACAATGCCGCCAACCTCGCCTTATGCCGCGCAACCTCGGACTGCAATTGCGATATCCGCTCCGACCGCGACTCCGCAAGTTCCTTGAGCTCATGCATCGACTGCAGCTTCACCGAGTCCCTCGCTTTCCGCTCAGACAGCTCAGCCCCGTATTGGTCCCGCAGCTCCCGGACTCGAAGGTTGTCAGCGTCCCGCTTCGACAAGAGCGTCTTGAGTTCTTGTGTCGCTTGCTGTGCTGCAACCTGCGTGATGTAAGAACAGTCGATAGTGCAACTTTCTGACGACGGACTTGGATTTCTTCCTCAAACTCTTTTCGCGACGCGCGGAGCTGATCGAGCGTCTCGTTGAGCTGTGTCATTTCCTGCGTTCTCTCGGCCAGCGTGCTCTCCAGCTGCGATGCGTGGTCTAATAGTAGCTTGTAGTGCGACGTGTCGTTGATCGTCTCCACCGATGGCGCTCTCACCTGAGTGGCGTTAATAGGTCGATCAAGGCACGGATGATGACATCCCATACCTCGACTTTCAAATGACCGACTTCTCCCGTTAGAGCATTATTCTCAGCCTCCAACGCCGAGATCCGTTCGTCCTTGCTCTTCATTGTATCCCGAAGTTCCTCCGAATCTCCTGGTAGAAGGTGATCGTGTCCATTCACCGGCGGATGCTGTACCATGTCAGTGACGACCCGACGCATTCATATAATACGCACCGGTGGTGAATCCACATCCGCCTGCGGTGACCCGTTCCCCGGCTGAACGTCCTCCATCGCCGATCCTTCCCTGGGCGACGA